>JACEGR010002454.1:0-128768 GCA_014170235.1 Listronotus bonariensis | reverse complement strand
AAAAGTGGCACTTTTAAATTTTAGAAAGAAAACCCACTCCAAAATTAAAAAATGTAGGTACAGAAACGTTTATTTGTGAGGTTAAATTTTGTGACGATCGGTGAGATCAAGCCCTATTCACGCGATACTTTACCCGGGCTCGGTGACAATGCGCATATTCTCTTTTCGCTTTTTCTCTGGCACGAAGTTGGTCCGAATTAGATGATTAATAAATAAACTATATGGAAATTAAAACAAATGGTTGTAAATAAAATAGGATACAAACCTAAGTGAAAATTTTCATTACTGTCTCGAGAAATGGTTCACCTCTGCGCTTCTCTCCTCTCTTTTCTCTTAACACAACACTTTCCACCTCGGTATGTAATGTACTATAACTGGAGTAAAAGAATACATGAAAAATTCTTAAAATTCCAATAATCGTGTTTAACTGTGCTGAAGGAAATGCTGGGTTGGGCAATCCACTGAGGCTTCTTGGAGAATTGCAGCGCTCCCAACTTAAATTTCATCCCTCAGCTATGCTAAAGTACTTAGCGGATTGAGCAATTTACTTAGGCTTCTTCCAACCATTCCCATACATGTTTTATAGGGGACAGATCTGGAAAACGTGGAGGCCAAGGAAGAATATAAACATTATGCTCTGGATAGGACATACACGGGCGACATAGGGTATAGGAGTTGATTCTAACACTTCCTCTAAGTGACGCACGGCCGTCATAGATTCTTGATTGAAAACTAGAGGAAATCTACCACGAACCTACATGTTATTTTATAATTTAAAACCTGCAGTTCGAGCGACATGTCGCTCAACCAAAAATGCATTTTTTTCTGAGAGGCCTTCTAGTCGTTTGCAGCACCATTTTAGTCTTCGGTGTTCATGCTGTGCTGTCAATGGTAGTACAATACTACTAAGTAATGCAATTTTTATAATAAGTAGTATACAGGGTGGCTCACCATATTCGACACGGTCTGTATCTGGATAACCATGGGGTTTTTAAAAAAGTGAATACTGAAACATATTCAGGTCGGTTAAGGCCACAGTATAAAATTATTTTACTCTATACAGGGTGTCTCAAAAAAGTGTGACGTATCAAAGTTATATTTTTTTAAATGTAACACCCTATATTTTATGACGGTTTTAGATTTTACATAAAAAATAATGTAAGTTTGTTAATAGTACCAAGCGTCTAATTTTATTCGTTTTTGTAATATTGGATTTTTTTCAAAATGCAGGGATGCAATTAAATTAATTTTATTTCAACAATGTAAACTGCTTAAACTGTAAAATTAGTTACAGGATTAGGAAAAGTCTGCCTTATCATACGTGGGTCATATCGAGATCATAGATTATACAGGGTGATCAAAAAATAATTTCAATTTTTAGAATGTCAAATAACAATATCTCTCTTATTTTAAATGGAACACCCTGTATTTTTTACACCACATAATGACAAATCAAATATTCTTTTAAATGGTGTATAGGTTGCCTATACCTATCTTTTATACTTTTTAAGTAAATTCCGTTTTAACATATTTTTATTCCAAATGTCTATTTAATTTAAGTAGGCTGTGATATAGCTATGCCTATTTACTAAGCCGTTTAGCAAAATGTAAATTTGTTTGAAAAAGCACAGAATTAAAAGATTTTGTAATATCTGCAACTATTTTTGAAATTCACAGAAAAAAATCATTAGTTGCGTATAATGCTACTTCCAATAACACTTATTTCAGCTAAATGAGGTAATGATAAAACTTGTGTTTTTAAACAATCCTACTAACGCCTCTGGTCAGTTATGACGACATTCTGTGATCTATAACTCTTTTTTCCATTATCCATAATCACCTGGCCAAATTTTTTAAAGCAACTATTAAGGTAATCAGATGGTTTCTCCTGGAATATTTTTCAGGATTAACTCTAGACTAAAGTAAACCATTTTTTTACATCCTACCCACCAAGGAAAACCCCGTATTTTTTAAGTTATACCTAATGTGTAAAAAGCATTCATTTTATTTCACAAATTGTGAAATTTTAACCAACTTTTAACAAATGTAGCATTACCTAATTATTGTTATAACATTAGGATTAAAATAAATGAAAGTTTAAATTTAAAAAAAAACAGCTAAGGTGCAGTTAAGATTTTAATATTTTACATAATCCCCCTATTTTGTCAAATTTTCTCCTATTTAGTAATTCTCTAGACAGCTTGCTTTTTAAATCACCAGTTTTTTTGTCATTCTAGACAAAAGAAAGTGATAAAATCACCTTAAAATTTCATTGATATTTGTTATTCAAAACATAGTTTAGGATAAACTGCAGTCAAAGTGAACATTGCAAATATTTAGGAAATGTAATAGTAGTCCCAACCTAAAATAAATTACATGTTGCTTTCTTTTAATCAATTTCTGTTGAAACATTTATTTAAATATAAGAGTTTCATCGTTTTTTTAATACAAAAATATTTAAAATACCCTAAATATAAACTCTAAGAATAGTGTATTGTAAAATATGTAGAAAAGCCAAAGGATATTTTTGTGCGATGGATGTTTACAGAATTTACCCGATTTTTGATTTCTGCCTTGGCTAGAAACAAACACTTTTGAAAAATATCCATTATTTTTTTTTAGAATAAATATAAGGCATTATTTTATGCTTTATTTGCTTTCTGGGAGATTAAATTTAAACAAAAAAACAAAAGACGCCAGACAAGAACTGGGCCAATGGTTGCGTCTCAAAAATGTGGTAAATAGTTTACCAAAAATGAGGTAAACAGTTTACCTAAAAACTTACTGATAAACTCGTTGGAAAACTAAAAAATATTTATATTTATTTTTCTTAAAAGGTTAAATAAACTTTTTAATTTTATTCTGGAGAAAAGCCAAATTATATTTTGTTTAAATTTAATCTCCCAGAAAACAATTATATGGCTAAATATTTTTTACAATTCTTTTTATCTGGTTAAAATACCTAATAGGTGTATCTTTTAACAGTTAATTTTTTCAAAAGTAATGTCAAATTCTAAAATGTCCATCATTTTTAAATATTTTTTCAGTTTTCTAACAAGTTTATCAGTAAGTTTTTAGGTAAACACATTTTTGAGGCGCAACCATTGGCCCAGTTCTCATCTGGCGTCTTGTTAAGATTTTATTTTATTGGATTAAAATAATGTCAACCGAGTGCTAATAAACCTTTGTTTATAGATTGAAACCTTTGTATTGTAAGTAACTTAATATTAAATATTTCATTATTTTATTTCTTTTAAAGTAATCATAACTTTTATTATATTGTGTAAGAGCAGAATAGTTCTTCATAATGTATAAAAGTTATAATTTTCTTAAAATGTTAAATAAACTTTTTATTTTTTTCTGGAGAAAAGCTAAATAATATTTTGATTAGGCATTATTGTTTAACAACTTAAATAACACAAAGAAAGGTTAATAGTCAGTGATCCGAATAATTTTATATAAAGCCACGAAACGTAATCAGTCATTAAAATAACAATCAAACGTCATAGTAGTAAGTAAGTTATGCTCAAAAAGTACTAAATCTAAATCGCTAATTTCTGGCTATGGCCGGGCATAACATTTTTCTGACTACCTTCAGCAATATTGCATTTTAAAGGTATGAAAACGTTTTTAAAATATGTAGATTTCTGTCCCATTCAATAAAATAGTATATAATTAAAAATAAATTATAAAAATAACATGAAGGAAAATCAAAATACAGATGGACTTACCTACATCTGTAATTTTTGTTATTTTTATTATTTAGAAAATAGGTTATTTTAAAAATGCCAAAAGCCAAAAATACCGAAAATTTTATTTTGAAAATTGAAAAAAATATATTTATGAAAAAACTTAATTAAAAAGCATAGAAAAGTACTTAAAAAGTTGATACAACTTTTTTATCGCTTATTATTACTTGGAAAAATTAGGTGTAAATTAAAATATATGTTTTTTTAAATTTGATTTTACTTTTTATATGCATAAAATATGTAAGTTGTAACACAAAATGTAACGATTTATTTAAAAAAAAATTAAAAGTTTTTACCCCATTTAAATAGATAGTTAAAAAATAATTAATAACCGATTTTTTTTATATCCAAAAAGCATTTTGAAAATTTAAATCTCTCAGTATATTATAGGGTAATTCTTTTAACGCTTATACCCTAAAAATATATTTTTTTAGGGTAACTAAATAACAAAAAATATATGTATTTTTATCTTTTTTTGAGAGAGTGCTTGTATATTAATTTCAGTCGTACAAAAATATTGTTTTCCTACGACCACTTGTGAAAATAGCAAATAGCACACTGATTTCATGCAAAGAAAATGCGTTATATCACACTAGTGTTGCAAAGTACTTTACAGCACTAGTGTTGCAAAGTACTTTACAACACTGGTGTGATACATATGATGTCATTCTAAAAACTGCTATTGGTTTTGCAAGTGACATATTTATTGTAGTGACAGTAAAAAAACTTTTTATTTACCTTAAACGGTAGAACCCAAATTATCGAAAATCATCTTATTTTATATTTATTAAAATTTACGAAAAAATAAAAACATAAACAAAAATAGACATAACCACAAAAAACAACTTTCACTGACTGGCACAGTGTTGTCAGGTAAGTAGATCAAATTTAAAATCTCCCTTCTACCTTTGAGCACGTACTTTATAGAGGCAGCCTTGCCGCTTGACCGTTCGACCTAAAGCGCCAGCGAAAAAGCCTATAGATCAAATTCCTTCATCTCTTTCTTCGTGTACTCAAACAACTAGTTAAATCTTTTTTTTAATCCCTAATTAAACCTAAGGCTAATACACACTTTATGAATCCACTTTCTTTTATCCATTCATAAATAGAATCAGACCCTTCCGACGTTGCCAAATGCTTTCCATATTTTGCATGGTAACTGACGTTTGGTAGTCGTTTTTCCTTACTTTAAGGACTTTAGGTTATGCATTTACAATTTTCATATTTTTATATTTTTCTTAAAAATATGAGGAAAAACTGTTATTTTTACTTAATTTTACATGTGATGTTCAGTTTCATTAACTCGTTTTACCAATTTTACCCCACCCAGCACCCCTTTTCACTCCCCGGTCCCGTAAGTTTATTTACTGATATTTTTAAAAAACGGAATATTTTGGATATGCACCACTTACGTTTTATTTAGAAGAGTGTCTAAAATATGTAAGAATCGATAATTTAAAAAAAACACTTATAATAGCAGAAAACCGTATTAAACTATTAGCGTTATTACCTAACAAAACCATACAATTTTTATTAAGTGAGGGCCTTTTTAAATTCCAAAATGATAAAAGTTATATAATGCTTCTAGGTAGGTGATTTTCGATGTAAAAATGTTGTCAAAACAGTATAATATAGCAGTGAGGAAAAGTATATATCACACTAGTGTTGCAAAGTAAATATCACCCTAGTGTTGCAAAGTTCTCAATTGTTTTTATTTTTTCTGAACAGACAAACTTTAATTTTTTTTTTTGGTGAATAATTTGTGGTCGTAGGAAAAATAGTGTACAGTACTCGTGTGAAAATGACTTTCTTACACTCGTGGGTTTGTCGCACTCGGCTAACGCCTCGTGCTACAATATTCCCACTCGTGTGAAATTAGTTATTTTCCACACTTGTAATGTAATATACTATTGCACCTCTGGAGTAAAGCCTACAGCTGATTGTTGCCCTCGCGGAGCTCGGGCAACAACTTTTAGCCGCTGGCGTAAAAGCGCAATTTTACGCCCTTGGTACAAAAATAACGATTTTTAGTTTAATAAATATAAGCATTATAATTATTAGGTCTCGGTGAAATACGTTACTTTGGAATCACATTGTCATGTATTGTTGATTGACTTAGACCAAAGTCGGTCTATATAAGGTCACGACATTCGGCCATATTGCTTTGACGTGTTATGACGTCACATCTCCCATTTTTCGGCCATGTTGTTCAGTGCCGGAGATATACAGTTTATTGTATTAGTAGAACAACCGTTTATACAACAGTTTTTAATTATTAATTAGTTGTAAATTCTTTTACTTTAAATAAAAAACATTTGGAATTACATCTTTCAACAAATATCACTTCCAAAACAATGTAAAATGAAATGCGCAAATTCTAGATGCCACTGGATTGATCATCAGCTTTGATTTTACCCAGTCTTGCCAACTTTTCTCCGTGGAGTGCCCTTCCTTGCGTCCCCGACCTCGAACCGCCTAAAAGTTGAGGATATGTCGTAACCTTATAAATATAAACTAATCTTGGACTTAGACAAACGTTATCAGATAATATTGAAAGCATAGGAAAAGGTATTCGCCCGGAGAAAAATATTCTCGGCCTTGGCCAGAAAAGTACATTGCCAAGCAACGCCCTCTACCTACAGGAATTTTGGAGGTGAGAAAACGTGTTGGAAATATATAGATATCCGTCTGACCAAAGAAAAACATACTTATTTTAAAAAGCTGAGAACAGGTTATCTTCTAGGATTTATTTATTCTAAATGAATAATTGTTAGTTTTAACAGGTTTAATATTGCACCAACTTTATAACTTATTGTAAATTAATTACAGTCATTATTTCTAAACAAAAAATACGGACTGAGTCATTGCACACAGTGTTAAGAGGAGAGCATCATCCTACTCTTTTTTGTCCTTTTGCCATTGCTAATGTTATTAAAGATCATAGTAGGCGAGAGTACTTTTGACTATTAAATCTAATAGACTGACAAAATGATTCGAATACCGGAGAGGCTTTCCAGTGACGCAAATAGAGCGCTCCCGAGTAGCTTAGGAACATTTCGTTCTACTTTATGGCGTTCCAGTGACGGAAGGTGTTATGCACCTGAACTACTCCGTTTTCTTTCCCCTTGCCCCTCATGCACCAGCCCCTCTTTTGGTTTTTGTGCTTCAAACGTGTTTTTATGGTTAAGGATGATTTTTTAAAAATTATTTGTTTAAAATGAAAGTAGATATTAAAAAGAGATTATTATTATAAAGCCAAGAAGTGTTAAAAAAACGAATTTTTAAAATTTCTTAAAGTTATCTCTCTTTTCTAGTCTAAGAATGCGTTCCAGTGACTAACTTTTTATAGCAGATCAAGAGCTTCAAGCCCTGGAGCGTGAAGCACAATAATTTTCGTCACTGGAAAGCTACCCGGCTGTATTCTTTTGAGACCCGACCAGTGAACAAAGTGAGAGAAGTGAAAGTGATAATATTATTTTGAAACTTAATAGCTAGTTTTATGAATACAGTAATTAGAGTAAAAATACATTTTTTCTAGCTACAGTTTTGTTGACTTTTTATGTAAAGTTGGATGAAGTAAATTTTTCTGTCGCGTTATTTTTAAAAATAACCATTGCTTATATACTACATTGTTTTAAGACAAGAAGATTAAGTTTTAAAAATATTTAAATATATACAGAAGTTTCCATTTAAATAAGTTGGTTAATTTTGGAAAATTATTTATTTTTCGTCTGAATTCTTTCAAAATCCTAAATACTTTATATTTCCTATGCTGAATCTGATAATATATGTACTTATACATGGGGTTCCAATTTAAACAACTAATTTTTTTAAAACCTTACAACTTTTATGTAAAACTTTTTATCAGATTTCGTTGATTACCAAAAATATTGGACTTGATAGGACTATTGGGCGACCCTGTATATGAGATACGATATAAAAATATACAGGGTGGCCAGTAACTTAACCGAAAAACTTTAAGGGTGTTTCTACAATAAAAATTAGAAAAAAAACTTTTTTAAACATATGTCCTAAATGCCTTAGTTTTTAAAGTACGGAGTGGTAAACATATTTAAAAATATTGTTTCCTGTTATAATGACTTCTATAACTATTCAGATATATATTTTTTTTAAATTAGGGAGACGCACCCTTTTACCAGAAGACATTTTTTGACATACAAGTACCCCTTATAAACGATATTTTTAATTTATTTTTCTTGTATGGCAAAAAATGTGGTGCGTTTATATTTTTTTTTAATATCTGAATTGGTATATAAGTTATTATAAAAACAATATTTATTTATAATTTTAACACCTCGTAGTTTAAAAACTAAGACGATTTTCATTATAGAATCACACAACAAATTAAATATACACATATACATGTACAGATCAGCTAATTATTATCTATTTAAAAATGGCTTCTATACTCTTCATAGTCTAATACAAAAAAACTTACAGTCGCTTTATAACAGAACTTATGCAACAATACTTTTTATGTTTATTGTCTTTATGAAATAAACAGTCGTAGTAAGAGGAAGAGAAAAAAACAATATAGTATAGGCGAAGATTTAGTACTTCTTGCGAGATTGCATGGAATCGTTGCATTGAATGACATCAGATATTTTCCACTGCAAGTTGCACACTTCCTGGGTGTAAAAAATAGTAAAAAGACATATGTGCTGTTACCACAGTGTAAAATATTTGTAAAGAAAAAATACCAGGTTATTTACAGAATAAAAAGTTTGGTCGCGGTTCAGTCAAATATTTGAGATACTCCTTAAATGACAGCTCTAAATGTTAAGGTGAAAATCTGGGCGAGAACGCAGCCGCAGCCGCTACCGCCAGCCAGAAATCTACCCGATAGAGGAGGGAGAACAGCATAGCAAAAAATCGGCCAACCTAAAATTCTTGTATTCCCGCGTTGCTATAGTGTATCTCAAAGTATATCGCTTTGGCTTTTGACGGACAATACCCCAATAAACCTTTAATGATTTAGGACCTATTGTTATTGGGCAAACCTATGAGTTCTTAATGACAGGGGTGGGCCAGGTATAAATATCTCTTAACCATTTATATAAATATTTCTGCTAATATTTTAGAATTAGTGTTGAATAACCGTTTTTACTGTGCGTTTCGAAAAAGTTATTTTACGAGAATACATATAAGTATGTCGCGTCGAAATCATTTGTCATAAGATGCAAAACAGGTTGTAAAAAATGTGTATGAAACTTTTATCAGTAGGGGACTTATTAAACAAGAAGCTTTAAAAGAAACCTGTTTACTTACAAAATCTCCAATATCGTCGATAAGGGATATTATTAATAGTGAAGAATTGAACAAAGAAAAAAGCGTAGTGATTTTCGATCTCACCGTATAGACAATAGTGATCAAGACCTAATAAGAAGGAAAATATATTGTCTTTATGAAAGCGGAGTTGTTCCTACCTTGGATAAACTGAAAAAGAAGCTAGAGGAAGACGAAACTAATATAAATATTAGCCGTGCCACCCTCCATAGAGTTGTTTGTAAAATACCGCAAAATAGACAAAAGACAAGTAGTAATAGAATCGCACAGATTACTCACTTGGAGATTTAATTACCTTCAAGAAATTAAAAGATATAGGTTAGAAAACAGAACCATAATTTACCTTGATGAAACATGGTTCGATACACACGACACAGTATCCAAAGGATGGGTGGATTCCAGTCAAAACTGTCAGACGAAAGCACCTTCAAATAAAGGAAAACGCATTACCATAATACACGCTGGTTCAGAAGACGGATTTGTCCCAAACTGCTTGCTGTTGTCTGCAAAGAATATTAAGGATTCTAGCTTGGATTATCACGAGGATAGAAGCGTAGAACTTTTTGAAAACTGGTTTCAAAATTATATTTTAAAAAATATTCCAAACAACAGTGTTATTGTCATGGATAACGCAAGCTACCACAGCCGTCTGCTACACAAAGCACCAGCTTCATCAAGTTGAAAAACTGAAATCTAGGAATATTTTTAGAAAATGATATTTATTTTTAATTCAGTTACAAAAATGCGCAACTTTTGGAAGTCCTAAATTCATATGCAATTAAAAACAATATGTATGTGACAATTTGGCTGAACAGGCTGGGCATACTGTCTTACGTCTTCCTCCGTATCACTGTATGTTTAACCCCATAGAACATTTGTGGAACCAAGTAAAATCAAAGATTAGAGCAGAAAATGTTACACCTACCTTAAGTCCCAGTGTTATAAATTTGATAAAAAATGTAATTACTAATATACCAGTTAAGAGCTGGAAAAATTCAGTACAGCACATTATAAAAATTGAGGACTCTTACATTTCTGTACAAAACAACATAAATCGTATTGTAATTAATCTCAACGATGACTCTGATAGTGAAACCGAATTAGATTTAGATATTTAGATAAAAATGTTAATACGTACGGATAATATAGTTATAAATTTATTTATAATTATTAAAACTTTGCATATATTTAATTTCTTAATTTAATTTTAAGATTATACCTACTAAAATAAACAATAATTTATAAATCTTTATATTATTAGAGTCGGTCCCTTTAATACCTACTGATCCGCTGTTTTATTGCTGTCGGCAGGTATATTGGAGTACTGCCGTCAAAAGCCAAAGCGATATACTTTGAGATACACTATACCTCCCGCACTAATACAATTTATAAAATATACTGTATAGAAGGAACAGTTTAAAAATGTAAATTCGGTGCTCTTTGATAAGAAAAAAATCACAAAAAGTTTAAAGCAAATAAATCGGCATGCTTGTCTTCGCGACCGCCTTTGCTATATTTCTTTTATGATATGCCGGTCGATGCAGCTGGTCATCGCACTATGGGATAGAATATAATTTTTTGGTCAAAATTCTGAAACTTATCAATCGAACTTAAAATGAGGTGCTTTTTACTGGAAAAATATTATAAATTATTACAAATGCTTTTTGGGAACCTAAAACTTATTATATTATATTATTATAAATTTACACCCCCTAACATTATTATTTATTGTAAAAATAAACTAAAATGTCAGCTTGTTTGGTTAATTCGGTAGTATTCTAATCAGTAATCCCCTGATTATTATCTCATATGATATACAGGGTACAACAGTAGGTATGATTTTTTAAATGGAATACCCTGAATATTATATCACCACCAAAAAATCTTTTATAATGCTTTAAAAAAATACTACATTTGATGTGTCTATCTCAATTATTTTCGGAAATATGAACATCCAAATCTGAAATATAATTTTAAATTATTCTTAGTTGCGTAATAGAGATACATCTTCCCAACTTTTTTTATTTTTTAACGTATAAAATAAATAAAAACACTGTTTCGTTGGGTAGATTCTGTAGAATCCATATCTTTCATCAGAATGCTTTTATCTTTTAGGATATACAGTGTAGGACAAAACATATTAAATTTTAAAATGGAAAACCTTGTAAATTATAAAAAATCTTGTATCTATCCTTACACTCAGAAGTAGCAAAAAGTAGGAAGGCAATTGTAAGTACAAAAACTGATAAAGAAAAAGGTAAAAAAATCTTTGACAAAAAGTAGCGAGACTGCATCGGAAACACAACAATAGCTTTTATTATTTAAACTCTTTTACTTTTTTTAGTAAATAAAAAAAATAATAATAATAAACTAGGTAGATTAAATGTTGTATATTTATGTTTACTTAAAATACATTTTCAAGTTTCTTATTACCCCAATAAAAGTCGTCATAACCTTTTATAATTTTGCGTACATGCAGCTTGAAGTATTTACTTTGAAATACACAGCATAAGCTATTAAAATTTTAAAGTTGCTTTTTGGCCAAAATAATGGATTTCTATCCCATAGTGTATCGGCGCGTCGCTGTAAAGGATAGCGCCGCCTTTGTATAAAATAGTCCGATTGCAGGCGGCCTTTTTAATGTTTTTTGTATTATTTTCAAAGGGTACCGAATTTGCGTTTTTAAAATGTTCTTACTATAAACAAACAGGTGTTTACTTTACTCTATCACCCAGTATATTTTTACTATATGGACGGAGCTTAGATGATATAACAACTTTATATAAAAATGTGTAAATTTAATAACAATAATAATCGCGTTCCATCAATTAATAGTTATTGTTACCTTCAGATACCAAACAATCTCGATAAAAATAACAAGTAGTTTTGAAACACGTGCACAATTTATTGACGTGTTTGGTTAAAATTACAACATTCAGAGAAATCTTCGATAATAATTATCTGACCGATTGACCGTGAGAATAAGGATTTGATTTTTTACATTAAATTTATCTGATTCCGATTTTATTGCTTTTTGTGTTATTAATTAAAGAGGATCTTTCTTCTTCCGTTAGATTTTATTTCGTTTTAATTTATTGAGAATGTCGAAATAGACATTATAATGGCAGGTTGTAAAATGTCTGACATCCTATAAGTTTTTTCTCCGTACAACTTTTCTTGCTGCAGTGGAAGCGCAGCTGTGGATTTTCATTTTTTTAAAATCTTTGCACAATCCACGAAGGCTAAAAGCTAAAATACTAACGGTAGTTTTACATTTGTCATTTACTGCATGATATTTATGTCAGACAGAAATTCTGACGATGGCTAAATAAAGTGCTCGCCAAAAAATCGGGACAAGAAATTTTTAGCACCATATTTAACTTGTAGAAACTTTGGAAATAAAAAATATTTTAAGCTGCGGATTTCGGTATGTTAAAGCCCATTTCGTCTAGATGTCATGGCGCAAAATGATTTTTGAAAAATAATCAAATGTTTATGGTATACAGGGTGGTCAATGAACAGATGCAAAATTACAAAAAGTTTAGAAGTGTGTGATTCCGATAATAATTTTTTTCGCATTTAATTATAGGTCATTAGTAAAGTAACATCAATATCTCCAGAAGTTTTTGCCAGTTTTTTGATTACAGCCCTTTAGCCCCAGAGACACTACTAAACAAAAAATGTGTCAAAACTTTGCTACCAATATCTTTAAAACGCTGTAACTTAAAAACGGCTTTACCGATTTCGACCAAGTTTTCACATTCTAAAAGCTTATTTTCTGGTTCTTTTTATTACTTAACCTTTTTATTGGTAAATGGCCATTTCTATAAAATACAGGGGTCAAACAAAAAGTAAAGATAAAATTGCACAAAATATGGCTATTGTTCGTTTTAAGCTATATGACAATTGGGCTGTACGTTGTTTGGTTTGAAATTTGGTCAATATGCAACTTGGGTCAATACCTCTGGACGGTTTTTTTACTTTTTCGATTAGTGCCTTTTGGCCACAGATACGCTACCAGGCAGATCCATTGTCCTAAAATGTGTCTTTTGTGTATTTTTTGATGTGATTATTATACAGGGTGTTTCAAATTTTAATCGGAAAAATTTAATAGGCGATAGAACACACCAAGAGTTTCTCTTTTGGGAACCGTAAGTGAAGAAATTATACTGAACAATTCGTCGGAGCAGAAGCCGTAAAAGTATATATAAAGGTGCGATAAATCCCACCCACCCCGTCAATGGGCAAGAGAGGAAAGCCTTTTTGTAAGTGAAGGATCATTAATGGGACGAACAGCTCTTCTTTTAATAGAATTAAGAATGCTAAGGGTTGTGGGGAAGCCATGCACCAGATATGAGAACAATATTTTAAGGGAGGTCGGATTTAGGACACATACAAAGTATATAAATTAAAAGGAAAATATACTTTTTGGATGCCGTGGCTATAAATACAATGTGTTTATGCCAGTTAAGGTTATTCTCAAATGCGACGCACACAAGATTGAAGGTGTCTTTGCTCTACAAAACTTTTTTGCGTCAAAGAACACGATTGTGTTTTGGATGCATTAAAATGAACGGGATTTTTTTATCTAAGAACTCGGACATGGAATCCATCCAAAGATACATGGTGTTACAAAATGTTGTTAAGAAAATTCATTTCTTTCTAGATAAAGGGCTTAAAAGAAAACAAATTTATATTAGTATCCAAAATATTTCTTAACAAATTTACATACAATTTAACAGTAGTCTTCGCAGCATTTAGAAGCTAATTTGGCTCTCACTTGACAATGGCGTCTGAATTTTTTGAAAGTTTTATATTTTATTTAGATGAAGCAACAAAAAGTACAGCTTTCTTAACTCTTTTTTTTCTATCTTATTAAATTTAAAAAATACTAATAAAATTCACTTAATTGCATACCACCAAGCCTATATATATATATATATATATATATATATATATATATATATATATATATATATATATATATATATATATATATATATATATATATATATATATATATATATATATATATATATATTACTTTTAGAAATTATTTTTAAAATTAAAACGTTTTTTTTTTCAAAAACAGCAAATGTCAAATTTTTAATATTTTCAGAATATTAAAAAAAAATTATTAAACCCATAGTTACAAAATTTAAAAAATTCAAGTTTTTTAAATTTTGACCTTAAATATGTTTTTGTTGGTTAGATTTATTAAAAAATTTATAGGGAACCTTTTTGTAGAGCGCTTTTTACAAGGAAAACCTTGTTTAGAGCTTTACTATATAAATAACAAATTGATATGTTTTTTTATTTGTTCTTGGCTCTGGTCGCTTCTGATTCAATTCGCCAGCTCCCCCTTCCGGACTATGCTTTTTAAGGCTTCATCAGTGGAAAATCTGGATAGTCGAGCTCGTGGCTCCCTGAAATTCCAAAATATGCAAAATAATCAAATATTAATACAATGCATATATTTACAGCTGTCAAAGCAACAACTGCTACTGGTATTACGTATAACTGGTCACTGTCAAAACTGAAACTTTAAGCAGAGGGAGCCACCATCCCCAGCCGTTACGAAAGCACGTGCACAACACCAAAACTTAAAAACATCAGCTTATAGAAATCTTTGCTTACAGCGCTTAGCTCCAGAAGAAAGATGCCGTCAATTTAGCGTAAATCTTTACTCGATCCCCGAAGATAAAAACGGCCATACAGCTCCTCCAACCGCCACACCGGGAAAAGCTCTGTAGTCTTCTACGCGACGTCCGCACTGTTCGGAAGTCGAACAAAGAGTCTATGATTTTTTTATGGGACTCGGAAAAATATGCGTTAAAAGGTCTGGATCAGTTAAAATATTGCACCCCAATACGAGTATAATTTTGTTACGATATTAAGAATTGTTGTATGCTTTGTCTCATAATTCTACAGAATATTTTACCAATAATTATAAGGTGGTATAATAAGAAAATAAAACAATAAAAACCTGTTAATGTTTAACTTTATGTTGTCTAAATACTGTTATTATTATTTCAAAGAAAATAATTACCTATATAAAACCGCAGTAGATGGAAATATTAATTTTCAAGTCGTAAATGACTATGAGAAATTTCCGGAGATAATATGCGTATTGGTTCTTTTGATTGCTCGGTCTTCCGCAGAAAATTGGTATGTTTTGAAAGAATAATTATAGTATTAGTCCTTAGCATAAGCCACCGGATTTGTACTTGTTATGTTATATACAGGATGTTTCAAATTTTACTACAAATGTTTTAAAAGCAAAAATTTAAGGTCATTTTTTTATAAAAACGTTTTCTAAAGTACACTCCTTGCGAGCTACAGCCATCTTTCTTATTTTGCGTAGACGCGTGATGACATTTTTAAAATAAAAGTTTAAATAATGTTAAATTAACTATGTCACATTTTGTATTAAGTTATTTCATTATTGACTAATAAGGCGGAATACCTGATTTCAAATAAAAATTTTGCTTACAACTTTTCTGTTTGCGTTATTGTTTTAACTTTAAATTTAAACATAAAATTTAATTCTTTATTCCAATTTTGTTGTATTTTTGAAAATAAAAGTACTTTACTCTCGGTCATCTTTCTGACTTTTAGTTATAACTCGCCCTGTATACCACCAATCGGAGTAAAAGATTTGTATTTCTTAGTTTCGGACCATGCGACCAAAAGTTTTTTGTTCTATTTGTCCTCTTGTAACACCCATCCTGTGGGGCTCTTTGGGGGACCTTTTTGATGGTGGTATAATATGCAGGGACTCCCGTTAAAGGGGATGTGAGTTGTGTCCATATATTCTGCTGGTGGAATTGTTTTGTGTAGTCTTTATAACGGGGAGAAAAACTTGATGGTTAGTTCTGGTTAGTACAAGTTGGTTTTGGTATCATTTATTTGAGTTAAGAAGTGGAAGAGGTATAGACATTTAAAATGTGAACAAGTTGTTTGTGTCCTCCGTGGCGCAGTGGACAGAGCTTTGATCTTCGAAGCCAGAAGTCGCCGGTTCAATTCCCAGCGGGGAGACATATTTAGGTAGTAGTTATTTAAAAATAACGACCGTGGTGGCACTACCGCCTTGTTTAAAAGGTGCTGTGAAATGCATAATTGCTTGTTTCAGTGCTGCGGAACAGGTGGAACGATGGGTTAAACATCTAATAACTTGACACCCACGGTACTCTGGTATTTAGGCATATGTCTTCGTGGGATGTCAAAAAGATTTAAAAAACCATCCTGGGATACACCGTGCACCTGTGATCCAAAGTTTACAATGAAAAATGTTTTTTACTATTCAAAATATTTAAAAATTCTTCAAAATTATACTTTTTATAAATATTATTCATTTTTTGATGTAAAGGGGCACTCAGACGATCAATATTATTGGGCAAAATATTGTACAGTAATATTGCTAGTCGTCCCAAACAGTGCAATATATTTATGCAAAGACCATATTTAATATATTGCACAATAACTAGTTTTGTTTTGTAACTACCGGTAAAAACATGGATAAGAAAAAAGTAGCTGCTTGAAACATGTTTGAAAATAGGACAAAAACTTTATTTCTTTCTCTATTATTTTTAAACTTATATTTGTGTAGTTGTTTTTGTAAAAGAAATATTTTTGTATTTGAAAACTGAAATAATTGTGCAATAGTACCCACACACGGCACAAAAAATTACTATTGCATAATAAAAATCAAAATGTTTTTGATTGACACAATATATTGTACAAGCTCTCAATATAAACCACAATCGGTCAATAATATTGTACAATATTATTAATCGGTTGTGGGTCGCTTTAGTAACACAATGTACTAATATTCTGTTTTTTCTTTTCAATTTTTTAAATCAAAGTATACATTTTAAATTGTATTTATTAAAAGTTGACAAAAAAAAAAACGAAAAAAATTAGCCGTTAGCAAATCTTTTTAATGAAAAGAAGAAAAATCAAAACGGCAGGTAAAAATTTTCATTTTGTTGTATAGTAAGTTTTTAAACTTAATAACGGCTGCATATTTATTGATAAAAACAATACAGTTTATTAGGACTTGTAAAAAGAATATTTGCTCCAAATTTCAGCTTAATCACAATATTTTTAAAAAGATGAATAAAGAAATGAGCTGTATAATAAAATATAGGTGTAAAAAAGTCGGTCTATATAAGGTCACGACATTCGGCCATACTGCTTTGACGTGTTATGACGTCACATCTCCCATTTTTCGGTCATGTTGTTCAGTGCCGGAGATATAGAGTTTATTGTAATAGTAGAACAACCGTTTACACAACAGTTTTAATTGTTATTAAGTTGTAAATTCGTTTACTTTAAATAAAAAACATTTGGAATTACATCTTTTAACAAATATCACTTCCAAAACAATGCAAAATGAAATGCGCAAATTTTAGACGCCACTGGATTGATAGTCAGCTTTGATTTTTACCCAGTCTTGCCAACTTTTGTCCGAGAAGTGCCCTTCCTTGCGTCCCCGACCTCGAACCGCCTAAAAGTTGAGGATATGTCGCAACCTTATAAATATAAACTAACCTTGGGTGTAAAGCCATATTTTGAATAGACTACCTTATACAAGGTGTTTCAGAACTATGGATAAAACTTTAAGGTGTGATTCCTCATGTTTTTTATGAAAAAAGTTATTATAAACATATGTCCAGAGTTGCTTCCTTACTGAGATACAGGGTGTTAAAATTTAAGAAAAAAATCAGTATTTTTATAAATATTTTTAACATGCTTAGGACGATTTGGATAAAATTTGGTACATTTATTTAAAGTAATAAGGCGCTTATTAAGCCCTTACCATATTTTTATCATTGGATCAAGTGGCGTCTCAGTTGGCACCACAACTTATATTATTGAGCAAAAAAGTACGCCACTGACTTTTTTGACGTTTTTATATTTTTTTATCAGGCAATGAATAGTACAACTGTTTAGTCGGTTGTATTTTCTTTGTATTTCGCTTTATTTTTGAGAAAAAAATTAAAGCCACTTTAAGTCTTGCTAAAAAGTAGCCTGAAACAACATAAAATAAAATCTAAAATTAAAAAATAAAGAATACCGATCTTAATAAATAGAAAACGACAATTTTCTATAAAATACACGACTGCTAATTTATTTTAAGGCAAATAATTGTTTTATTTTAATTTTTGCTTTTTATATCATGTTGTCTATCGGTGCTTTTAGAAGAAATTAAAGTAGCTTTAATATTTTTTCTCGAAAACGAAGGTAGATACAAAAAAGTACAAAAATTAAAAATTTGTATTATTATTTGCCTAATTATAAAAATATAAAAACGTCAAAAAGTCAGTGGCGTACTTTTATTTCTCAATAATATAAATTGCGGTGAAACCTGAGACGCTACTGGACCCAATAATAACAATCTGGTTAGGGCTTAATAAGAGCCTTATTACTTTAAATAAATGTACCAAGTTTTATTTAAATCGGTTTAAGCATATTAAAAATATTTAGAAAAACGGACTTTTTCTTAAATTCTAACGCCCTGTATCTCAATCAGGAAGCAACAAGTTTGATTTCATAGTTCTAAAACACCCTGTATACAAGGTTTATGCATCTTTGAAAAATATACATAAACCTTGTTAAACAATCACTTGGTATGCTAACAGACACATAATACCAAAAAAAGTGTATGACATGCGGGTCATTCAGATTCAATGATTTTCGATATTGATTCTTTAAAAGTAGTTAGTCGCTACCGAAATGACTTAATTAAAAGGTAATATTAAAACAGATGTAACATATTTACAGTAGACTTTGTTGCAATGTAATGCATAAAGCTTTATGATCAAACTAGGTGATAGTAGCAGGAACGTATTAAGCCATTGGCTAGAATTCCCGGAGCGCCTATTTTTCACCAGCACATTATTAAAGAGCAAAAAAGGCCATTCCCTCCTTTTTCCGCCAATTTCATTCCAAAGCACCTTATTCACAGAGATATTAGTCACCAAAAATCCCCCATTAACCTTTCAAACTTTTTAAAAACTCCCGTGTCTGTCGCCTATTTTTTCATGGCGCCCTAGGCTGTAGCCTAGTCAGCCTAATGGACATAAGCGAAATTTGCTTCGGTTTTTAGGGGGCTGGAGTCTTGGTAGTCCCGAAACGTATGAGGCAAGCTTCGAGACTTTGCAAAAATATAAGGGGAAAGAAAAAGGGATTTATTTGTCATTACTGCTACAAAAATGACCTACAATTGGGTAAAAGTGGCACTAGTGACATAAAAATCGCTTTTAGGTTTTAGTCACATGAATTTCGGCTTGGATACTGGGAATCTTGGGGGAGCTAATTTTGTCTATTAATTTCCTTTTTGAGGGGCAAAGCCCCCTAGCCCCCAAATTGCGCCTATGCTAGGGATAATACGGCCCTGGATAGTAGCCTTTGAACAACTGCAAATTTGTTTGTGTTTTATATCTTTAGCTTTTAAGTGCAGCTTGCACAGTCATCAGAAAAATGTAAATGATGTTAGAGAATATGTAGATTATGACAACTGGTACTATTTGACTGCCTGTTCCAACAATATTCTTAATTTTTTATGTGTGTTTGATATGTTATGTTACGTTATTATGTATTTGTATGATAATTTTAAATTATAAGGGTACAATATTTACATATTTTACGTATATACAGGGTCATCAATGATAAATAAAAGGGCCATATTTCTGCTTTATTTTATATTAAAAAAAATACTAACTTGGTTTTTATTTTAATATAGTCATGAAAAAAACTTTAAAAAATAATTTACATTGATCGAAAATGTTGTTTTATTTGGATTTTTGTTTTTAATACATTTTATTGAAAATAATTTTTATGAACTGACTAGGCTAACCAATGCATTTTGGATTATTTTTTGATAAAAAAACTGTACTATTTTTTTACAGTAGATATAAAATCCCGACTTGAAATAATAAGCTAACTACGTTATAGCTACTTAAGCCCTCAGCAGCCAAGTTTGCCTTATACAGGGTGTTTCAGTATAAGATGTTTATCATTACGAGTTGAACTCTTTAGGTAAAATGGTAATAAAAACTTATTATATGTCCAAAGTATCTTGATTTTTTAAATATAGGGCGCAAAATTCAAAAATATAATAATATCGTTGATACCACTTCTTTAATTTTCACAAAAGCGTTTTTTATTGCACAGTTTTTTATATATTTGCGGTAAACAAACTAAGTAGTTGTCTTCAGCCCAGTAACTGCAATAACTAAGAGATTTTACACCTAAATGTCTTTTAAATATTCCACATATACGGGTCATTTCGATTCAATTATTATTAATATTGACTCTTTTAAAATACTCAAGTACCAACTAAATGACTTCATTTGAAAAGAATAAAGATCCAGATGGCCACAGTTTTTGCACAATATAGCGATAGGTAAGGGTACTTAGTACTTAGTTTTATAATTTTAAGCGATATAGGCCATAAACGCACTGCATATTTTAATAGTAAAAACGGGTACTATTTAGCACTTTCGATAAGATTGTATAAATGGCTCGTTTAATATTATTTTTATTTGTATTATTGCAGCTTGCAAAAGTTGTCATAAAACTGTAAAAGAATTTTTAAAATATGGAGTTAATAATTAATAATAAGTCCTTGGCTGCCTATTTCAACATATTTTGCTTTTTATGTGCAACTACTTGTATTTGCTGGTGAAATATTAAAAAATTAATAAGGTATACGGGTACATTAATTACATTTTTTTGTCATTCTACGTTACAGTGTTAAACATTGTGTTGAAATTACACTATTTTTGTCATTTAAAAAAACATGTACTTTTAAACGGTGTATTATGTACTTGAAAATTATTATAATATCAGGGCCGTATTAACTGTTGGAGGAGCGCCTATTTTTTAACAAAACATTTTTGAAGAGCAAAAAAAAGGTCTTTTCCTCCGTAGCGCCTATTTTGAGTGCCAGGCGCCTTACTTCACCACCCGATATAAAATTTGATGACCAAAAAAAAGTCATTCCCTCCTTTTCGCGCCTATTTCATTCCAAAGCCACTTATTCACAGAGAAATTAGTCACCAAAAATCCCCACCCGACCTAAACTTTTTAAAAACTCACCTGTCTAGCGCCTATTACTCCACTGTCTGTCTGGCATCTATTTTTTCATGGCGCCCTAGGCTGTAGCCTAGTCAGCCTAATGGTTAATACGGCACTGCATAATATACGGAATTTACCAAAAATATGCAGTTTATTGTATAATATTTAAAAACCTAAATCAATAAAATATACAGGGTGTTATAGAATGCTGTTAAGTAAATTTAGAAGCAGATTCTACATAGATATAAAGAATATTTTATATAAACATTGGTCCTGAAATCATTAGTTACCAGATGGCACATCGACAAAATTGCATGATTAGGTATTAGAATAACCAACATGATAGGCTAAAATGCACTAATATAATATATATAATATATATATATATATATATATATATATATATATATATATATATATATATATATATATATATATATATATATATATATATATATAGAAAACTTAAAACAAAACGATAATTAATTTAGTCAAAATAAGTTTTTGTATCATGCCTTATCACCATAATAATGTATCTTTTTAATGGTAAAATAATAT
Source organism: Listronotus bonariensis (assembly GCA_014170235.1). Lineage (NCBI taxonomy): Eukaryota > Metazoa > Arthropoda > Insecta > Coleoptera > Curculionidae > Listronotus > Listronotus bonariensis. The sequence continues at coordinate 107,070 of JACEGR010002454.1, read as the reverse complement.
ACAGGGTTCTTAAATAAAAAAATATGTACTTTTTCTTCTACCCTCTATATTACTACCAGTATCACCATTAAAAGGCCTTTAAAAGAACTTTAACAAAAACACCACATTAGGTACATTAACTTTATTAGTTTGGGAAATATGGCCAGCCAAATCAGGTATTTAGGTAATTTTTAAAGTACCGCCATTTTGTAAGAGGTGAAGATATTGACTTCATATTCTAGGGTTATAAAGTACTCGTCAGAAGCCTTAAAGTGATGTATTACTCGAGCCGCCTTCTCATTTAAGAATTTTGGGGTGGTGGCCCTGGTGGTTAAGGGGTTAAAGGGGCGCCGTCCAATTTTTTGTAAAAACGTTCTCCCTCAATGAATATCTTGACGTGTTTCGGCGATTTTCTCAAATCTGTCTCGTTTCGAAGATAACTTGAGTGGAAAGTTTTTAAATGAACACCCTGTATATCTTTTTAATGTATATGACCAAAAAGAAATAAAGAGTTTGTAAACGAATAGCTTTAATATCAATTAGTAAATATATTTTTGTTCAAATGGTATGAAATTTAACGTAAAGTATATGTATATCAAACTAATACATTTTGACCGCAGTTATTTTTACATTTTCCACAGGTATTTCCGGACACTTTGCTCATTAATTATAAAAGCTAGTTACACGGGTACTAAAAACCAAGAAAAAAGAACAAACAAACACTCTTAGATATGTAAATATGATTTATTATGGTGCAAACTATTACATACCATGATAACTCATTAACTGCATGACAAAAGGGCGTAAAGGACGTCAGCGTTTTAACCGCTTATTAATATACCCCCATAATTCCAGTTTTTATAAAAGTTTTTATGGGTGAATCAGATATTAACATATTAAGCCGTGTATAATAAATATAGTCGTATGTTACTTAAGACGGTGAAGTGGCTACTGGCTAACATTAAATAGCATTATTTATTATCAATTGCCTTTTTATTACCACTTTATGCAAGCTGCACCTCGGGGTTGATGCGACAAGTACTCTACACCTAATAAAAGTTATTACCAACTTCATCAGAATTGCTAAGTAGTACCCGTCTACCTTTATTTTTAAAATACTTATTATTGATTAGACAAATTATCTGGTTATTTTTATATGGGAATGACAAAGGCATGACCATTTGCAGTAGTACTCATATGGTAGAATAGCCCAAGAGGGGATTTCGGGGGTCCGTGCGTTTAGTAAAGAGGCCACTGACGTCATCATTTTCTGCGCAAAATCTCTTCTTATTTCCTCATCCCGTATTTAAAATGTTATTTATTTTTTTAAATCAAATCTTTAAAATGCCTTCCTTTTAGGTAACGATACGAAGCACTCGAAACCGCGATTAAAAAAGAGTTACAGAAGATTTCGCGTAGATAATGATGACGTAGGTGGCCTCTTTACTAAACGCGCAGACTTTACTTCAGCGCGGCTGATTAATATGTCGTATGATAAGAAATGCATTAAATAAACGAAAAAATTCGTCTCACCCTGTATAATTATAACTTACGGCGCATCATTTGCCTGGAAAAAAGCATTGGTACGAGTTAATTTAAATGCCTAAATATCATTATTATTGTGGCAACCGTTCAAAAGTTATTAATGAAATACATTTTTTTATATTCTAACTTTAAACCTTAATAACTCCCTAAGGAAGCGCGATAGAACTTCTTTTATATGAATTACTAACATTATTTTGGCTCACTCTACCACCCCTATCATTTTTGACCTCACCTTTCCGGACACCCTGTATATTCCAGCAAGCTACATTTTTGCTACTTTAATTAAAGCTTTGGTATTACCCTAAGTCGTGAAAATTATAACCATTCAAAGTCCATTAACATTACAATATTGATCATAATGTTGATATAGTAATTCCGATAATAAGATTGAATATCAGTCACAACTAAGTCCCTTGAGCGGTAAAAAGTAAATGACTTAATTACCATAATGTCATGGACTAACAGCGGTAACTAGACGACTTTAATAACCACACTACTAATGCCAATTAATGGTCGCTAACATATAAGATATTTTTTGGTTATTAAGCCAACTTAGTTATAGTAACTAATTTGGAAGTAGAAAGTCAACTTTAATTATGGCATTAACTGATCTTATCTGTCCCCTATTTAACTGAGATAATTTAGTTATGATTATTAAAACTTTAATTATGGTCGCTAGAAATTTCTCTCAGTGTGATGGGTTTAGGAACCTGAAAATTGGAGTGAAGGGTACTATCGTCGGCGAAACTATGAATTGAATTAGTTGTGGGCGAGAGAAGGTCATTGATGTTGAGAAGAAACAATGTTGGTGCGAGAACTGAGCCCTGAGGCACTTCAGCATTTACTTGGTGAAAGCTTGAAGAATGGCCGTCCACAATAACTAACATACATCAACCAGATAGATAACTAGAGAGCCAAGTACCGAGTTTAGTTGAAAGACCATAGAAGGGAAGTTTATTAAGAAGTGCGGCATGCCAGACTTGGTCGAAAGCTTTGGATATATCAAGAGAGAGAGAGACTTATGCCAGCAGTGTGATACGAAGGAAAGAAGATCTGCTGTAGATCTTTTGTGGCGAAATCCATACTGCCTGTCATGCAAAATTTTGTGTTTTTCTCAATACTCAAGAATTTGTGAATTCAGGAATTTTTCCATTACTTTACAAAGTCGTCGTTACGTCAATACTGAGAGTTAAACTAGTAGTTTTACCCTTTATGTTTAAATATTATACCTTTAAATCTTCAACTAGCAGCTTTAACTTTTAATAACATAACAACGATATTTCCTAGCATGATCTTATCCATTCATGTATATAGAAATAACAACAAACAATTATAAAAAACCAGATATAATTTATTACCGTATTACATACCTACCTACACTTGCTTGTCACAGGCAGCAAAAATGTCTTTAAACGCCACGATTGTTATATTTATGGTGTTTAAGATCAAGGTCTCGCAATTGAAAATTCCAACTGGTAATTGGAAAATTTTATGATTAAAATCTTAAAATACTGCCGTTCTTTAAAACGACTCGTTGAAAACATGTAATTTTAGAAATATTTTTCTTGGTAAAGTGTTTAGTAATTGAATTATGGGTTACTTATGGTTATAAAGTGCTCATCACAGGTAACTTTATTGTATCTATACCAGAGACAACAATGAGAAGAGCAACTAAATGTAAATAAATTATCCGAGAGAGAGATAGCTGCTGGGCCTTCCTTGTCTGTCTTCAAGGAAGGCAAACGCAGATGGCGCGTGAGTCGACTTTATCGCTTGCCCGCCAAATTCAAATTATATAGCTGTGCTATTTTTGCCCTTAATGTTAGGTACTTGTTTTTGTTTCCTATTAATATAAAATATTGGGGTTTAGTTCAATAATTACACACACCTTATTAAAAATGTCATTTATTTGGTTTTTATAAAGATTTTTCTTACAGATAACCATGTCAATATTACCATAAATTATCTGCTGAAAAGCACAAATTTAATATATACACTGTGATCACTAATAAAAGTCAATATTCAAAGTCCAATTAAAGGTAAAAAACCACGAAACACACAATAAATCACAGAAAATGTAAACAAACTGTCCAAACAAATCGGCCATTGAAAAATATCAAACACAAATATCGATTAACATTTTGGCGTGACTGCCTGCGGCAACGTTGTCAAGTTAAAAATATTCGATTTATGGTATATTTTCTTTCTCTTAATTAGATGTGAGCCAAAAAAGAACATTAAAGTTTACATGCAGAAATTGTAAACAACTTGGCAACCAGGGCAAAGCGATGATTGCTCCATCTACGATAGCCTTCCATAATGAAAGACAAAGACATATTTATTGGAACTTGCGTTAAACCAGAAAGAGATAAATACAATGGACAAATTGTTAGAACCAGTTACTCGTCTCATTCTTGTCTCTGTCTATACACTGTGGAGCAGTGATGCCAGTTATACTAAAAATGTTTTAATTTTTAGCCTTATGTCGGATGACATAGTATTTTCTATTTCTAACCCCCTTTTTTCTTGTTTTAAAAACGAGGTATTAAAAACTGTACGTTATGTTTTAATAAAACCTTTTGCATTTAACCTTACCTTAAAGTTACTTAACCGAAAATACCATAAACAAACAAACTTAGCCAAACGATTCTACAACAAAAAATAAGAAAAAAGTTCATATAAAAATAGGTCCTAAACGTCTTAGTTTTTAAACTACGGGGCCTTAATAATTAAAATCGCTCCGTAAAGTTTGTCGGTTGCATACCCTGTATGTATGTAGGTAGTTTGATTGAAGTTGATGAAAACTTTGATGTCTATTGGTGCCTAAACGGTGAGGTTTATCGACTTTAATAAAAAATACCTTATTTTTTAAGTTTTTGATTGTCTAAAAAATGGTGCCCCCAGCTTTGCGATAACTGTCAAAATAAAAAAGTTATGATGTAAATAAATTTTAAGTTTTTGGTAAAGTGCCCTCTGGCGGTATTTAAAAAAGTACTTTTGTCTTAAAATTTTAGAATCTTCAAAGCTCGATTTGTGAGCCAAATATCAACTGGATTGGTTAAAAAATAAATGCAATATGGCGAAAAGACCAAAATAAAAATTGAACATTGACGGCTTGTAACTCGAAAACAAATGATTATTTTGTCAAGTAGAATTAACCCCTTAAGTTTCGTGATCGATTTTTGAATCACCCTGTATATTGCTCTTTACGTGTATTTATTTTTTTACTGGGCTAAGAATAAGCACCACTTTCAAATCACCGTATAACACTTAATCCAAATATTTTATTAAACGCCGCATATAAAAGTTTTAATTATTATAATTAGTTGACATGGAAGTAGAAAAATTTACCCAAAACTGTTAACAAAATCGTGTTGACGATATCTTTTCATCTCGAATCTTTTTAATTAAAAGCTGATAGTCAATATTAATATATTCCGAATATAATAGTTCACCAAGTGTAAAATTTCTATTAAATTTACATATTTATGACGATACAGTTTTTGTGGCATTTTGGAAGCTGAATTATTTTGACTATTTTGATGTTTAACATTATTTCGCATAAATTTAAATAATAATTTACAAAACAGGTTAATAAATAGTTCACGTTTATTTTACTCGTAAATTTGGTCAAATATTTGGAATTTTCTGTTTGTTATAACGGGCTAGTGATGGGCAGAGTTGCCCATATATCGATAAATTATATTAATCCATCAAAATATTGACAATGTTGAAATATCGACCAATTAATTCCACCCTAATATAATAAGATGAGGCTATCCTATAGAGGGTTGAAGGAACAAGAACCATCTTATATGGAAAAAAGTAGCATCGAAAGGGATAAAATTAAGGTGGCGCCACAGTACCAAGATGAAAGATTTTAAAAGCAGCGCCATAAATTTAAATTCAAAATCAAATCAGTATCGACATTATTTTAGTAGTTTTTAAGGTTATATTTACTTAGGGAGTTAAGATTATTTATTTTAGTTTGTTAATTTATTTAATTACTTTACCTAACTTTTTCCAAGTTCTTTCATCACTTTCGAAGGTTTTCGAAAACGCTCGAGTTGTCCATTGAGAACTTGTATTCCATCCTGTACTAACGAATTTACTTGATATTTTTACAATATTCTAGACGTTTCCACATAACTATAAAAGAGCAACAAAAGATCTTTGTACGGTTCATTTCAAGACATTGATAACTGAAGATTTTGTCGTAGTTGTAACCATGGTTACGTTTCATTGCTAAAAGGTATAGAAACGACGATAGGTGTTTTTATACGAGGTTTTAAAGAACATTACTATGAAGGGTAGAAGGAAGGAGAACCCTCTTGTATGGAGGAAAGTTGAAAAGGTGTCATACTGTAAACAGCATATTATACTTCAAAAATTTACCGAAATAGCGATTGTATAGATAATGGAAATGATGTGAATTTAGCGGTTCTAAACAAAGTAAATGGATACTACCTAGCGAAAGAAGCTCACAAATTGTAACTTTTTTTAAGTTTTTTTATTTCCCATTTAAATATTTTTAATGTATCAGAAATAAAATTTGTATAATTTGTTTGATAACACAAATAAGAATTAAATATTTCCTAAATAAACTTTGGTATTTTAGGGAAACTTATTTTTTAATTTATATAATTACTTTAAGGTGATATTAAATATTTTTTCCTACGAATACATGTGAAAAAGCACACTGTTTTTATGTATAGAAAATTCCTTATATCAAACAAATGTTGCAAAGTAATTTACAACACTAGTGTGATATATGTTATGAGCCAGCCAGAACAAAAAACAGCTGTCATCGCTGTCACATTCTTATTTAACATAAATTTGGAGTTATCAGGCTGTTAATTGGAATTACATTAAAAAACCATGCAATATTTTTTAAGTAAGGACCTTTTTAAATTCTAAAATAATGTAAGTTATACAAATCTAATTGGTAGGTAATTTTCGATAAAAAAATATTTTTAAACAGTACTGCAGTGAGAAAAAGTATATTTCGCCTAGAGCTGCAAAATTTTCAATTGTTTTTCTATTTTTTCTCTGAAGACAAACAAACTTAGAAGTGTATAGTACAGCCCACCTATGTATAATTAATTTTGAAACTAATGCCGCAAAGTAAACAAAAATCATAGTGTAAACAAAACTTTTTGTGAACAATAAATTATTGCAGCAAAAATATTAAACCCGATGAGTTTTTGATTTCTCACACCACGCGTCAATTTTTATGGCAGGACAGAGACTTAGTAAGAGGATGTTTTTGTAAGTACGCGATACCTTTTAAAGCATTTTTTTATCTTTGGACAATCTACGAAGGCTAAAAGCCTAAATACTAACGTACCGTGGGTGTTCTAAGCGGGATAACAGGGAGTTTGTTGGCACGGGACTTAAATACTTAAAGATTTGGGGGAAGGAAAAACCTCCGCGAGCAGCAGGTCTCACATTTTAGAAACAATTTTTTTAATTATTATAAAAATATGTAAAGAGGCTTTATCAGAGTCTATGTGCTCTTAAAAAGTTTGTTTACTTGGTCACTTTTTGTGTACTTTGGGGCTTTGCAGAATAAACTATACCTGAACCCAACTATACATTATGTGCGTGAACACGACTAATTAATAACTATACTTAAGGCGTTGATTCTATAGGATAAAATAATGGAACAGCTTCATATATATTTTTTAATGTTTGATTGTTTGCTGAAACAAAAACCAATGACTCATATTTGGGCATAGAGTAAGTCAATTCCGCTTTTTTTAGTAACAATTTACGCTGATTGTGTTTCACTAGAGGGCTTTTTACCAACATTAAAAATATTTTTTGTTATAATTTTTCTTTTAAGATCTATGCGAGGCCTTTAAAAATGCTGCTATATATTTTACTCAAAAATTTAACCGCTTAAAAGTAAACAATTATTAAAAATTTAGTGAAGTTTTTTTGTTTTTATATATATCCTCTAGATGCTTAAACGGTTACCCATATAACATTTTTTCCCGGCCATGTACATTTAATTTACTGGCATTGCCAACACTCTTTAATGGCAAGGCATTGGCAAAAATGTTTTAAAAAGACACGAAAGTGGACAATTGGCCGTTATTGGGCCACATGTTGCAGATACTGTGATGGCATCCATCATTAATAAGTTATGATTAAAAAAATGCGTTTAGGATAATGGCATTTATTATTAAATAAGTATTGCAAGTTTTATAAGTTAAATATTCCAAAAGTAACATGGTTAGAATTTTGTAATCGAAAAAAATTAGAAAAAAAGCAGGAAAACTTTATCAATAATACAGTAACAATAAACCATAAAAAATTAAAGGTATGTATTAAAATTAAAAAAAAGTTGGTAAATCCAACGAAAACAGTTTAAAATATTAAGTATTTAAGGGACACTTACACTTAATTTTCAGATCCAAAACATAAGGAGAATTATTTATAGGAGTTAAAAAAACTATTAAATATATATAATATTTTTATTAACACGTCTTTAAAACTTTTAATAAGGCAACTCCCTAATTTCATATAATTTTTTTAAGTAACTACAAACATAAAAGGTTTAAAACAAAATGTTTACAGCTCCTAACAGTCTACTTGAATAACTCGCCTTCTCGACTAGCCATCACCAATTAATCACACAACACACACTAATTAGGTAATAAAAACACTTAATTATGTCTATTAAAAAACTCTTTTCTTTAAAAAAAGAAACTAAAAAGCTAGAAAACCACGTAGAAAACATTTGCACAAAGCGGTTAAACAAAAGCAATTTTTCTTCATCTGTCAAAATCGTCAAATCTTGTATTTCGGCTAAGCGGGAAATTTGAATTTGTCACCTTCGGTTGAAATTAACCTAGCTAATTTAACCATCTTTTTATTTTTATTCTCTCAAAAATACATAATAAAAATTTTGTTTAACTTAATTTTTAATTGCATGATTTGTAACAATAAAATGTTATAAAAAGGCATTTTCTTTCAAATTATGTAAAAAAACGTAAAATAATGTTGTTTAGCTGCCATTATAAATAAAACAGATCAAAAAAATTGCTCTATTGTCAGTTTAATACCAATGTTAATAATATGGTCTGAAAAGTATAAATATGCGTTGAAGGTTTGCCTTTAGAAATCCAATATTTATTTGCCTGCAACTAAAAGGCATGCTTTATTTAATCAGGATTGGTATGCCGCCATTTTTGTATGCTTGCCGGCAGTTCGCCTGCATGTAATATTTATTGGCAATAGAGTATTATTTAGGGTTGACTTTTTAATGCGTATTAGATGTTGGCATAATATTGCCACCAATTGCCAATGCTTTAACATCAATGCCAATATGAAAAATGTATATTGGCGGCAAATAGTGTTTGCTGGGTAGATTATTTAAGTTAAATAAAGAGCACTTTTTTAAAAGGTCTTGCGGTAAAATATATAATTATAAAATAATATAATAGAAAACTTGCTATAAAATATCAATAAATGGTTATAGTAACATTTATTATTTTTTTCAAAATAATTCAAACCTTGTTAAAGTTTTTAAGTACTTAATAAGAAGTTAAAATTTCACCACATTTTATAAAGATTTTTCCTTCTTTTAATTAATTCACTAATTTGAGTAATTATTGTTGGGTCTATTATTCCAATCAAGTCTTAAATAATACCATTAAACAATATTATAATGGTTTATTGACTGCTGTAAGATTTATGTAAGCTAATTACAATAATATTGACTCAAGTGAAACATCGTAAAAATAACAAATAAAAACAAATATTTAATTAACATTAACATAATCTAAATTTTACATTTTTATTTAATATAACTATAGAAAAATGATATACACGTGATGTTTCTTTTAACCTCCATAAGTAATTTTTGTCATTGCGAGGAAAAAAGACGGTCTAAAGAAAGATGGATTTGTTTATTTTTCCATCGCCGCGTCATGGATAGTACTAGCAGGCGGATTCTTAACCGCTGTCTCGAGTGATTCTTAACTTAATTGAAACTCAATTCCGAGTGGATATCTCCCGAGTTCCATAACTAGGCACTATTCTTATTAAATAAGTTTTTATCCTATTAATTGTTTATGCAAAAACAAATGAGAAAATAAGGCCGATAGGTTTCGAAAGGAATATCGGGAACTCGATACCGACCGAGTCGTCACCTATCATGAAATCTTGAATCCGGGCCCAGGACAAACGTACCACGTAGAATATTGTTGTAAGTTTCACCCAAACATATTTTTGACAAAAGTTATGGCAAACGCCATTTTTATACAGTGAGGTAGTAATAGTTCCCCCACTTAATATTTTGAATGGGACAAGATATCAAGACCGGGTAAAATTTGGGTAAAAGATGTCACTTAAACTACTCTTTGGCGTAAAAATAATTCCAGTCACGTGAGAAAGGGGTCATGTAGTACCTCGTTTTAAGGGCCCTTTAATTCTCTTCTTAACGCCATTTTATCTTTAAAAATCGTCTTAGCCGTTCCAAACTTAGAACCGTTTAAAATTGGGCGTGGTTTTAATGAAATTGGCATTTAAGTCTAGAACGGCAGATTTTTAAATACAAACTGGCGTTGAGTAGGGAATCCAAAGGCTTTTAAAACGAAGTGCTACATGACCCCCTTTTCATTTGAAAAAACAGTTGCTGGTGTCCCCTTGGCACTAGGCCACTTGACCAAAACTATTATTATGTCAAATAGAAGTTTAGGTGACACCCTTTTACCCAAATTTTAGCCAATCTTAAAGTCTTGTCTGATTCACAAGATAAAGTGGGAGGAACTTCTTAAATATCCTTACTGTATATAGGAACAGTATTCCAATGTCTTACTAAGCATATGTACATTGTACATACCGGTTCAGCTAAGTGAACAAATATATAGGCTAGTAAAACATAAAATTTTACATGACAGGCAATACGGATTTCGTCAGAAGAGATCTACAGCAGATCTTCTTTCCTTTGTTTCACACAACTGAAACAAGTCTCTTGTCTTTCTAGGTGAGTCCCAGATCGTTGCTCTTGATATATCTAAAGCTTTCGACTAAGTCTGACATGACGCACTTCTTAATAAACTTCCCTCCTATGGTCTTCCAACTAAACTCTGCTCTTGGCTCTCCAGTTTTCTTTCTAATCGACGTATATCAGTTATTTTGGACGGCCATTCTTTAAGCTTTCACCAAGTAAATGCTGGAGTCCCTCAGGGCTCAGTTCTGGCACCAACATTGTTTCTTTTTCACATCAACGACCTTCTCTCGTCCACAACTAATTCCATTCATAGTTTCGCCGACAATAGTACCCTTCACTCCAGTTTTCAGGTTCCCAAGCCAATCTCTCAACCCGACTTCGAAGGCAAACGCAGGGCGATGCAGATATCTCTTTCACAAGATCTCAATTTGATATTGAATTGGGGTGCCAAAAATCTCGTTCAATTTAATGCATCCAAAACACAATCATGTTCCTTGTCGCGAAAAAAATCATCAAACACTCACCCTTTGCTTATGAGTGGCCAGGTTTTGCAGAGCGGGGACACATTTAACCTTGTGGGCGTCACATTTGAAAATAACCTTAACTGGCATAAACACATTGTATCTATAGCCACGGCAGCTTCAAAAAGCTCGGATTTCTTTTTCGAGCCAAAAAGTATTTTTCCGCTTCTAATTTATACACTTTATATGTGTCCCAAATCCGACCTCCCTTGGAATATTGTTCCCATATCTGGGGCATGGCGTCCTCCACCACCCTAAGCATTCTTGATTCCATTCAAAGAAGAGCTATTCGTCTCATTAATGATCCTTCACTTACAGAAAGGCTTCCCTCTCTTGCCCATCGTCGGGCTGTGAGGGATTTACCGCTTTTTTATAGGTATTTTCATGGCTTCTGCTCTGAAGAATTGTCCAGTATAGTTCCACTCACGGTTACCAACAGAGAAACTCGTGGTTCCGCGCGTATGCATCCCTATACGGTCCAACTGGACAGGCCCCGAACTTCTTACTTTGTTCGTTCTTTTATCCCTAGAGTTTCTAGATTGTGGAACCTGCTGCCCGCGGAGGTCTTTCCTTCCCCCAAATCTTCAAGTATTTAAGTCCCGTGTCAACAAACTCCCTCTTACCTCGTTTAAGACACCCACGGTATGTTAGTATTTAGGCTTGGTTTGTCCAAAGATAATATAAAAATCAAACCTAGGTTCAAAAGTTGATAGTTACGAAGATACAGTGTGTCAAAAGTAAACTTATCTATCTATCTCTTTGTTTTATGGCTCTAATACTAAGTCAATTCGCCAGTTCTCCCTTTCCGGTCATATAAGCTATTGCACATAAGCTTTCCCGGCTTTGTCCGTGAAAAATCTGGATAATTAAGCTCGAAACTCCCAGACTTTCCTGGCATATGAATAAGAAACACTTCAAACAATTAAAATTAGCGATGAACTTCTGAACTTGCATAAATTGTGGCTGTCAAGCGAAGAGCTGCTACTGGTATTGCGCAGTCACTTTCACTACTGACGTTCCTCCGCAAGGCATGCGCACCTCCTCGACCATACGAAGACACCACGTGTTTAACACCAAAACGTAAAAACGTCAGGCTTTAGGAATCTTCACTCACAGCGCTTAGCCACAGAAGAAAGGAGACCCAATTAAGCGTGAATCTTTTCTCGATGCCCAAAAAGGGTACAACAACGCCCGTACGACTCCTTCTTCCGATTACCCGGGAAAGCTTTGTGGCCTTCTACGTAAATGTGAACCGCACTACTCGAAGACCGGCGGAAAGAGTGAAAAGTAAACTTTATTTCCATAATTTTTGACATGTTTTACATATTAAAATAGGATTCGGTATTTTAGGGTTTTTGACGTAAATAATTAAGATCGGTCGCAACTTTTTATGCTTTTCTGTATGTACCGTATGAGTAAAACAATATGGATCATTCAGGGATCATTTTTTCTATACAAAAGAGATTTTATACGAATGGCTCTGAGTAACAGTTTTCGGGATATAAAGTGTGTCCACGGATGGACTTAACTATTGAAAACTAAAATGAAGCGACTTGGCAACGTTGCATTTGCGAATTTAGAACATAATGACATTTTATAATCAAGTTTTGCTTTCTGTTGTTGCAGTTAATATTCTAATTACGAAAAAAAAAAACAAAAAAATCCATTATGTGAAAAAAAAATAGGAGAAAAGCGTTAAAAAGAATCACCCTATATTATACAGGAAGATCTAAAATAACAAAAATTTTGTTTTGGGAAATAAAAAAATCGAGTATGAATATTTTTTAACTACTTATATATATGGCTTTAAAATGTATTAAACTGTCTAATTTTTTGTTAAATAAATCGTTTCTTTGTGTTACTACTTACATACACTTTATTTTGATATTGTATGCATATAAAAAATAAAATCAATTATTAAAAAAAAAACAACAAATTTATTTTAGTTTACACTACTTTTCTTAGGTAATAATAAGCGATAGGAAAAAAATTTGAAATCTTTTATTTGCTTTTCCATGCTTATTAAATAAGCATTTTAAAAACATATTTTTTATTATTTTTTTATTTTTAAAATAATATTTCCAGATTTTTAAGCACCCTGTATATAACAGGAAAATTTTTCTTAAAGCTTTCAGCATTTTAAACAAAGCAAAAATGTTTATGACGAATAACTTCTTTTCGAAACATTATAAATTAAAAATGTTATACAGACTTACGAGAAGCACATCATGTAACACATATCAAAAATCTGTGACATTTTACAATAGGTTTGTTCCAGCAGGCTGTCAGAAAAGTTTGCAACCGTTTGGATTCTGCGCACGATAAATTTGTCGTTCCAGCAGTGCCATGTTTCTAACATTATACAATTGTTTGTTGTTCCAGCAGTAGTTTTAAGGTGTTGAAAACATGTTGGAAACTGTTTGAAAAGTTTGCAAACTTTCTTCAAACATTACTGACAAATTGTTAACATAATCTTTCTTGTATTGACGTATGTATCAGCAGTATGCACGCCTTGTTTATTTTTCGTTCCAGCAGAAAACTGTTGCCAACATTTCTGACTAATGTTTGTAACAATTTCTGTGTTTTACGATTGTTGCTAACATGTTTCCAACATTCTGCTGGAACAAACCTAATATTTACACTCAAGTTTTTCCAATAAGAAAAAAGCAGTGCATACAGAGCTGCTGCTGGTGAAAAATGATATATGACCCTGGAGAAAAAAGCAGCCAAGATTGCACGTTTGGCTTTTAAATTAACAGGCTAAAAGACAATTACCAGAGAATATTATTTTATACTCGAAAAACTTAATTACTTTATAATATGTTTTAGTTTTAAACAGTCCGGAGGCATGATTTATAGTGTGGGTCGGTTTGTTTTCAATTTGTGTGACGTGCGAGTGCGTTCTACTAAGTTTCTTTAACAGTGTTGTCAAAATTACTATTTTGAGGTAATCAATCAACTAATATTTAAAAAGACTATGATAATAGTTCGATATAGCGGTTTTCGCTACTATAAGAGATTTTCGAAAAATTCTTTTTCAGGGCGTTTCTAGAGGTCGATTATGACACAAATCTGTGTGCGCGTTTTCCTAAATCCATTTCTATAACTTATTATTAATAAAAACATATTTATGGGACGGCGGAATGAACAGAGGTGCTGGGTGGGGACAAAACAGTATAAATCCAACGTCAAACACAAAAAAACATTAATACACTGCACTCGGGGCACATGAAAAATGTAAATTAACTTTGAAAAGTATTAAATTTTTCGAAAAACTATCCCACACATATGAAATATCTCGTCCGCCATTAATTAAAAAAGGAAAATTCATTTTGGTCAGCTGATAACATAAAGTTCGTCATTATAAAAATGACATTCTTGATAGAAGCAGCGTTGCCAAACTTCTTATGAAGAATTAACACCAAGCCTATTTCGGGGATTAGCCATCATTTCCACGAGAAACAATAGTATTTTTGTAGAAATTCCTCCTTCTTTATGTTTAGGTATTTTCTTTTTTTCTCTACAAATTATAATAGGAAGAAGGAATATCTTAATTTTTCATATGAATTTTGTCCTTTATCTTCCTTTTTTTTAAACTATTGACACTTTCTCACTTTATTTGGCAACATTGCAAGACATTTACAGTTTTATTGCAAACTCTTCTTTTTTATGCAGTGACAGTCATGGCGGGATTGTTGTACTATTATTTATTTTTAATATTTTTAAACAATTTTTTGGACATTTTGGTAAACAGAAAGTGCGGTGTGTACTGTGAAATACTGTTTTTGGGCGTTTAATGTAGGATTTATAATGTTTTGTCCCCACCCAGCACCCCTGTTCACTCCACCGTCCCGTAATATATTGAAAGGCTCTTCAGTAGCTGAAGGATATATAGAAGAAGGTATTTCATCCAAAAACAAAGTAGTCAAAATGATTGCCAATGCCAATTCAGTTAATTCCGAGGTTAATTCCGTATCGACTATTGAAAATTCTTTAATGGACTGTTCTATACAAAATAGCGTTAGTGCTACCACCGCTGCTACCATCACAAAAAACACCGATCATTCTGTAGTGGGATCAGCTACATTTTCCGGGACATTTCAAAATTGTAATTTTTATTTTGGAAATAAAGTTTAATTTTTAGTATTGTTTAAAGAAAAATTATTTTTGTATAAACTTGATCTTTATTGTGAGAGAAATAAAATTGGATAAGCAATAAAATTTCCATATTGGCGCATTAGGGCATTATAAGCGGGCATTATGATAATGTGTAGAAGGTATTATTGCTACCATAACATATTCCGTTTCTAAGGTATTACAGATCAATAATAGATGGGTAAAACATAAATATTTTTTGGTCGTAGGAAAAATATTGTACATGACTCGTGCTGAAAGTGATTTTTATACTCGGGGTATTGTCGAACTCGGCTATCGCCTCGTGCGACAACATTTCCACTCGTGTGAAATATATCACTTTCGACTTGTTATGTAATATACTATTTCGACTAGGTAAGTATTCGTTTTAACCCTAATACAAGATTAATCTACAAAAACTCAACTTGCCATGTTTGTCAAACCTCATTTTTTTGTCTATTTTAACATTTTATCTCAATAAATTTAATTTAGCTGCGTTAGCTAATGTAGAGTACTTCTTTAAGTATGCAAATATACATTTTATGCAAATAATTACACAATTCTGTTAATTATTTACTAATTTTTAAGACGGCTAATGAATGTCTACTTTACTATTTAAATTTAAATTAGTTAATATTGCAAGACAGGTGACATTATTTACCTTATCAATTTGTTTCTTGTTAATTGTAATACGGATTAAATTACATTTTTCTGGTAATATATTTATTTCTGTCCACCGGAAACGACACCAAGGATGTTCCCACCCAGTATTAGAATAAATAACCCGTCGATGTGACAAATAACAACATTTTCCTACGACCACTTGTAAAAATAGCAAATAGCACACTGGTTTCATGCACAGAAAATGCGTTATATCACACTAGTGTTGCAAAGTACTTTACAGCACTAGTATTGCAAAGTACTTTACAACACTAGTGTGATATATATTATGATGTCATTCTAAAAACTGCTATTGGTTTTGCAAGTGACATATTTATTGTAGTGACAGTAAAGAATACTTTTACTTACCTTAAACAGTAGAACCCAAATAAGCAAAAATCATCTTATTAACGTTAAGTTACTACACAGTATGAGCTTTCTTCTAATATTAAAAAGAGTAATAATAAAATTCCCGAAAAAATAAAAACATAAACAAAAATAGACATAACAACAAAAAACAACTTTCACTGACGGCTCGCTCAGTGGCACAGTGTTGTCAGGTAAGTAGATCAAATTAAAAATTTTCCTCCTACCTTTGAGCACGCACTTTATAGAGGCAGCCTTGCCGCTTGATCGTTCGACCTAAAGCGCCAGAGAAATAAACTCCTATAAATCAAATTTCTTTCCCTCGGTCTTCGTGTACTCAAACAACTAGTTAATTTTTTTTTATCCCTTAATTAAACCTGAGGCTAATACACACTTTCTTTTATTCATAAATAGAATCAGACCCTTCCGACGTTGCCAAATGCTTTCCATATTTTGCATGGTATAACTGACGTTTAGTAGTTGTTTTTTTCTTACTTTTAGGACTTTAGGTTATCCATTTACAATTTTCATATTTTTTATATTTTTTCTCAAAAATATGAGAAAAAATGTAATTTTTACTTAATTTTACATGTGATGTTTAGTTTTATTAACTTGTTTTACCAATTTTACCCCACCCAGCACCCCTTTTCACTCCCCGGTCTCGTAAGTTTGTTTACTGATATATTTAAAAAACGGAATGTATTGGATATGTGCCACTTACATTTTATTTAGAAGAGTGTCTAAAATATGTGAGTATCAATAATTTTGAAAAAACCCTTAAAATAGCAGAAAACCGTATTAAACTATTACCGTTATTACTTAACCAAACCATACAATTTTTATTAAGTGAGGGCGTTTTTAAATTCCAAAATGATAAAAGTTATATAATGCTTCTAGGTAGGTGATTTTCGATGTAAAAATATTGCCAAAAAGTATAATATAGCAGTGAGGAAAAGTACATATAACACTAGTGTTACAAAGTAAAAAGCACCCTAGTGTTGCAAAGTTCTCAATTGTTTTTATTTTTTCTGTAAGGACAAACTTTAATTTTTTTTTCGGTGAATAATTTGTGGTCGTAGGAAAAATAGTGTACAGTACTCGTGTGAAAATGACCTTCTTACACTCGTGGGTTTGTCGCACTCGGCTAACGCCTCGTGCTACAATATTCTCACTCGTGTCAAATTAGTCATTTTCCACACTTGTAATGTAATATACTATATCATGAAATATAACTCAGTAATAGGGAATTATTGAAAGTCATATATTTTTTGACTTTATGCATGCTCAGTAGTAGTTTTAAATAAGGAAAACTTTATTAAAGTTACTGCTAGACTTTAATTGTGCCAAAATATAGTCGGTCGTTTCCCTTCCTTATTTTGACATTTGAAAACGAAATGAGGTTAAGGGTTAAAGTATTTTTGATTATTTTTAAATTTTGTCTTTAAAATATACTAAAAAGTTAGAACTTCTTCACGGTTTCATATTTCTGACAGCCTGCTGGAACAAACCTATAATATGTACGCATGAACGCAAAATATTATAAATGATATTATTTTTAGTCAAACCCTATCAGCAAGTTGTCAGGAGTTGTATGAAACAGTTGTAGTCTAACCTACTATAATTGATGTGTTGATAGACCGAGGTGTATGATTAATTGCAGTTCAACAACTAGTTAAATTTTAATGAGGCTAGTGTAAAAAAAGGATGATTAATTTTTCTCCGTTGTTATTTGAAGGCTGCCGAAAAGACGAACAAATTCATTCAAGTTGAAGGATGATGCTAAATTGGGCATGGTTTCTGTTAGACTTAAATTTTTTACAACGTTAAAAAAATGCTTTTTTATCGTTTTTTGAAAAAAGTATTGCATTTTTATAGATAGAGTACCGGGTGTCAAATTATAAATTTACACCCCCTTAACTTTTTATTTTTATTGTACGAAATAATGAAAAATATTAGTTTGTTAAGTTAATTCTGTTACTTTTCGAATTAGTAGTCATATTTTTATTTTCTCCTCAAATATACCGGGTACGAGAAATATTTTATTTTTTTTAAATTATATATATATATATATATATATATATATATATATATATATATATATATATATATATATTCCCAATTACTTTTGAAATAAGGCCATGCAAACATCAAGAATAAATTTTAATTCCCATTAGAAACGTAAAAACCTATACAACATCTCCCTAACTTTTTTATTTTTTAACGTATAAAAGAAAAACAACATTTTGTTAGGACGATTCTGTAGTATCTCTCTCTTTTATCAGATTTTTTTCTCTTAAGATATACAGGGTACGACAAAAAGTATTTTTTTTTAATGGAACACCCTGTATATTAAAGCATAATTTAAAAGATAACTAAAACAGCGTTACAAAAATACCATTTTATTGGTCTATTTTTAATGGTTTTGGAAATATGGCCATAAATAAAATTGTTGCCCAAGTATTGTCATAGTATACCGGGTGACAACGATATTGCTATTCAGCAATTTATTTTCTTCAGTGCAACCATATAGTTTTCAAATTTAGGGACGTTATATTGTATCATCGGATGCCAATTTTGGGTATAATAGCATCTGTGTATATATGGAACACCCTGTATATTTTTAGATTTTGAAATCTATAGGTTATTCCTGATATAAAACCGTAGATATATTCATAACCTAACTCTTTGGGTTTTGGGGAAAATGGCGTTTAAAAATGTCCAAACGACAGCACATTATGCAGTTTTATGGGTAAAACAAAAGAACATAAGAAAAATTTAAAATGCTATAAATAGTTCTTTTAAAAGACCAAGAGACCACCATAAAATTACTTCCTTTTTAACCGGAAGTGCTGTAAAATTTAAACTTCTAAGTATGATAACCCTGGTAATTTTAATGGAACACCCTATATATTGTTAAGATTTAAATTCTGTAAGCTATTCCTGATAGAAAATCTATAACATACCCATAAGCTATCTTTTTTAGTTTTAGGGAAAACTGCGTTTGACAAGGTCCAGACGACGACACAATATCCATGAACCTGTTTATTGTGAGGTCATTCGGACCTCAGGAAGGAAAGACCATTTTTTGGCTCTTCAAATTTTATTTTGGGTGGTACGGCGCTTTGCACTAAAAAGTGCCACGCAAGCAAGTACCTTTTTTTTGCTCTTTAAAAATTTTGTTGATTTTTGGTGGTATATTTATTCTAACAAAAGCGCTCCGGAAATTTCAGCCTTGGGCGCCCCAAACAGTTAATACGGCCCTGGCTGTAGTGCGATTAGGTATTTACATCAAGGACTCCAATAAACCTCAGTGCACCAAAAATGTAGACAAGTTGTAAAAACGAAGTTTAATTCACATTCGAATACCGAATACCAAACACACAGATGTATTCAACTATACTATTCGAATACCAGCCAAATGGCTCAGAATACATTTGTATTCCGAATACGATTCAGAATACCCAGTGTTTGAATACTACCCAACTTTGTGTCACATACATGGTACAGTTTTGTCCCAGTATCCTTTAATTTTTATGTGGTTGCAGAAAATCTACTATATTTTGGCACAATTAAAGTCTAGCAGTAACTTTAATAAAGTTTCCCTTATTTAAAACCACTACTAAGCATGCGTAATATATGAATTCCAATAACATTTAATTAACTTACCCTATGGTAATCTGTCACGCTCGGAAATTTGTGATGGATATATTTTGTTTTTTACGATCGGCCCTGTATACGGGGCTTATATTAGGCGAAGGTACTTAACTGGGTACAAGGTATCCTCCGATATATTGCTGCTGCGCTCTAGTAAATCCCGAAATCCTCCTCTTGGGCCCTATACTATAAATAAAAATTTTGTGCATATTTTTAAATTACCCACTCAGATTTTATTTCTGATTGCTGTCTTAAGCAAGAGGCTGAGAAAACCTGATAGGGAACTTAAATATTTGAACATTGGGAAAAAAATTGCAACAATATTTCAAAGAATATTAGAAAAATTAGAGTTACAGATTAGAGAGAAGAAACACTTTCTGCCTTAAAGAAAAATAGACGGTCTTTTGAAGATGTTGTGGCCATAGATAAAATGTGTTTGCGCTACTACTCTTTGCGCTGCAAAATTTGGTCGCTCATAAGTAAAGAATGTGTATGACAAGACCTTTTTCGCGACAAGGAATAGTTCGATCTGCGTTTCCTCTCCAAATCACGCTTAGAGATTGTTTTAAAAAATTAAGTAACACTGAAATAAAGGGTATTATCATCAGCAAAACTATGAATGAAATTGATTCTGGAGCAGAGAAGGTGGCTGAAGGAACAAAAAGCGTTGGTGTCAGTACTTAGCCCTAGATCACCCCAGCATTAACTTGCTCAAAGATTCAAGATTGGACGTCTATATAGAAAATAAAAGAAGAGCTAGAAATAAAGTTAAGTTAAAAGACTGTAAAGGAAGTTTATAGAGGAACGCATTAGGTCAGATCAGATTCACCTAGAAACTCAACTGGCATGGATTAGACCAGTTGTTTGTTCCAAAGCAAAAAAGATCAGCTATAGAAATCGTTGGTAAGAAAATCTAAATGTCTATACCATTTAAAGTCATCCAAATGTTACTTTTAATTATAACACAATGTTTGATTCAAATAAAAAATGTTGTCAAACATATATAGAAAATAAAAGAAGAGCTAGAAATAAAGTTTAGTTGAAAGATTGAAAAACAGTTTGTAGAGAAAGGCATTAGGTCAGATCAGATTCACCTAGAAACTCAACTGACTTGGACTAGACCAGTTGTTTGATCCAAAGCAAAAAGATCAGCTATAGAAATCGTTGGTAAGAAAATCTAAATGTCCATGCCATTTAAAGTCATCCAAATGTTACTTATAGGCCGTGTTTCCACGGGCCACTTTTTGAAGTTGATATGGGCCACAAAAAGTGGTTCGACAATAGCCATACCGACGACAAATTAAATTTAGCATTTCTAAAAACGAAACTCCAAGATGACGACAGTAGAACCACACACCAACTACTTTTTGTGGCCCATATTATAATCGAATAAAAAATATTGTCAAACATATCGTCGGCAATATCACGAAGTGGCGTATCTGAAAAATAAAAAAAATTGACAAGAGCTGATATTAGGGCATAAAAAAGTTGTTTCTTAATATCACGAATTGGCACAAGTTAGATTTTGATTGCTTAAGAGTTATTAAAATATAATAATTAACTCATTTTATTTTAGTAAGAAAATAAGTTGTCAAAAAATACCTAAAAAGCACTCTTCTGAAATTGATAAAAACCAGATACGCCACTTTGTGATATTGACGACGATATGAATATCGTTAAACATATTGTTTTTTGATGTTCTATGTTTAGTCAGTATTTATTAAAGCGGTGGCCTATAAGCAAAATCTTTACTTCTTCTCTAAAAAAACCTCCAAGGAAAATTACCTCGACAAAAAGGTGACATAGCGTCGCCTGCAACGCTAAGTTGTAATAACTTATCGTAAATGACCGTTTTACGGCCTTTATAATTAACTAACATTATAACTGCCAATATAAATGTCTATTTTTATGTGTATAGTTTTTGTTTCGGTAGTGTGCCTGTAACGATTATTACATGAAATATGCATCAGCTGAGCAAAAATCATTTTCATAATATTAAAAGATTTCGTCTCGACTTGTCGTCTCTAGTTACTTTTTTACGAGCACTACGTTATTGTATTTTGTTTTAGAAGGTCGTTTAAAGAAAGAGATTTTTGAATACTTGGCCTACAAACGGAAAACGAAAAAATGGGAAAGTGGCAGTTTATTTCTCAACATAGTCTGTTTTTAGCGTTGCTCCAACTTTTTAACCCGTCTGAAAAAATACGTTTTCTCGTGGTCTGGAAACGAGACCTACGTGGAGGCGATGACTTCCTTATTCGAATCAAATTAATGCCAGGCGAGCAACTATTTTAAGTTTGGAAATAAAAAGAAGTCGCACGGGACCAAATCAGAATAATACGGTGTATGGGGCAGAAGTTTATAGTTTATTTAACCCATTTGGCTGTGACGACAGCGATGGTGGGAGCAAATGCGTTGTCATGGAATGGAAGAGCACTTTTTCTTCGCCAAATGGGCCTGTTTTTCTGGAACTCGGCGTTGTTCGACCCAATAATACTAGAGTCCTGTGCCGTTTAGCTCTTTTGTAGGTAGTCGATGTAGATCATACCTTGTGAATCCCAGAAAACGGTAACTTCCGGCCTTCTGGCCAATTGGACAATCTTTGCCTTCTTCAGAGCATGTTCGTCGGGTGAAGTCCAATATTTCGACTGTTCTATACGTTTGTTCTTGTTGTTTGCAGTGAACAAACTCGGCACCTATCTTACCGACTGCTGTCTCATGCCCATAATTTCATGTGGTATATGACCCACGCGGTCTTTTGAGATGCCTAC
Organism: Listronotus bonariensis; assembly: GCA_014170235.1. NCBI lineage: Eukaryota > Metazoa > Arthropoda > Insecta > Coleoptera > Curculionidae > Listronotus > Listronotus bonariensis. The sequence goes on along the minus strand of JACEGR010002454.1, from coordinate 84,478 downwards.
TGCCTTATCCATCCCGCGCACCTTTAATCGACGGTCTGCCAATACGACATCATGAATTTTTGCTAGGTTATCCTCTGTATTAGCCGTTTTGAAGCTCCTGAAGGTGGCTTATCTAAAATCGACGTGCGGCAACGTTGAATCTCATTAAGCCGTTAAGTTTTAATTGTCACCATTGAAGGAGAAGAGTTTCCTTTGCACGACTTCCCATTTAAAAACAAAAATCGAATCACCGACCAATATTGCTCTTTCTCTATTTTTATAAAATCCGCAGACACGTCCGTTTCAACACGCGACGAAAACAAAAAAAGAGTCCGATATGAGATTTGACAGATATTGTAAAAGTAGCCGTCTAAGAGAGTATTTTAGACGATAGTAAATCACTTTTTCGGCGACAAGGCCGCCCTTGTAGATGGCAACTCTTTCAGCTTTCATCAAGGCAATGCTAAGGTGCCTTAGGGCTCAGTACTGGCTTCAACTCTATTTCTACTTACATCAACCATCTTCTCTCTATACAGCCCATTCCTTAATAATTGTGCTGATGACGATAGCACCCTTTATTTTAGTATTTAGTTTCTCACGTTCCGCCACTGTGTTATTAATTGTACGAGCCATGTAATGTTCTTAAGGGATTAGTTTTCTACAGATTTTTCATCGCTTTATTATGTATATAAAAGTGGCGATCCAGACATACAATAAAAGGTTTTCAGGCGTATGCAAAGACTATAAAACTTATTTTTAGTACAATTTTGAATTTTGTACAGGGTGTCCTATTTTCGTGGGTTTTACGGGGTTTCTCGCTTATGAGTAAAGTTACAAAGATGCCGCAAACAGATTTGTCCTAGACCCATAGTTTCTTCGCTACGGGGTGCTTTCAAAAATGTTGTATTTTCGGTTACCCCTCGTATCTCAGGTATCTGATAACTTATCGAAAAGATAAAAACGGGCCCTTATAGAACTTTTTACGGAGAATACAGTGGCGCACTTGAATTTTAGATTTACTTTCTTTGAGATATTAGCCAAAGTTGCACTTTTTAAATGGGGGGCTGCTGCAATATTGAGGTAATACATTTGGCAGCCCCAGATCTGAGGGGGAGCTAACCGGGGCGTCTGCCCAGAGTGACAGCTGGATTTATTTATTTATTTATTTTTATTATCTAGTCATAGACTTTCTTTTGAAGTTAAAAATTATATTTATATACGGTAACATGTAATATGTCCATATTTATGAAAGATCTAAATGTTTTATTTTTGTTTTTAAAGTGTGACGACTAAATTTTAGCAAATACTCTTTGATTGTTTTTTAGAAATACTGTGGTTTACCACGAATTTAGGTTTTAAAGACCTAATATTCTGATGAAGGCTAATTCTCCGAAACGTCAATATTTAAAGAAATATATATATATATATATATATATATATATATATATATATATATATATATATATATATATATATATATATATATATATATATATATATATATATATATATATATATATATATATATATATATATATATATGTGACTTTAAAAAACAAAATTTGACAAGGGTTTTATTTAGGACTTTTATGCCCAAGAATTTTGAAATTAAAGAATATTTATTTATTTATTTATTTTTCTCTTCACTTTTCATTAGGGATACTTTGTGTATTTTACATAGAATTGTGAAGAGAAGTCGATTTAAAGAACAAGGAACTTTATTTTTGCTTTAAAAATTTTGTTCTTCACAAAAAAAAATCCAAACGGGTAGCATGGGGCACAGGGCAGTTTTTGCCCTGCTTTACAAAAAAAAAAAAGATTTGGGGTTGACATGTGGAAAAATATTAGGTACATTGATACAAGAAAACGTTTATAATTTATTTTTAGGTGTTTTACTGCTTTTAGGTTATTGCCTACTTATTTTTTAACACTTTGTAGTGCTAGAAGAAAAAAACGTTACCACAACTGGTTTCGATAGGTGTACCCAACGACTGACGACATATCTTCACCAAAATAGGAAATAAATCCTACTTGAAGATAAAACATTTAACACATTCACTTACAAGTTTACAACACGAGAAGAAAAAACAGTTACAGAGAAGAATTCTCTTAAAATTTATCGGTCACTACATCGATAAAAAAAAACATGCGGCTAATTTCAAATATAAATAAAAGTCAAGAGAGTCTCGGAAAGCCATAAGTTTTCATAGGTGGAAGTAAACAAAACACCAACATATTTGAGCTCTAGGTGTGTTCAAGGTCTAATCAAGGCAGTCAGGAATTTTTACGTTATATCAACTAGCTTTAGCCGTTGGATTATACTGGGCGTTTAAAAATTTATACATTAGGTTTTGTATAAATATTTGGTACAAAATATGGCTTGCCAGTGTTTAAACTGTCTTTTGTACGAACGGGAGTAAAATACAATTTTATTCCCCCATTTAAGGGAGTAAAATTGCACTTTTACGCCCTAGGGCAAAAAGTATTAAAACGCCCGCATTCATAAATCACTAATAAAATTTTACGCCTTTGGTACAAAAAAAACACCATTTTTACGACCCTTTATATTATTGCTCTTAATGTTTTTTTGTGTTTGTTTTATTGAAAAAAGTACTCTATTTTAAAAAGGCAACAGTAAAAAGCACAAGCACGTTTAATTCGATTGGTTTGAAGCGCTACAGATGGTCATGCAAAACTGTCATATTGGGAATAAAAATGCTTGGATACAGAAGTGGTCATAGTTGGGGAGGGCATGGGGCCATGCCTCCCCCTTTCATGCCACATCCTTTGTAACCAAATATTTTATACATAACTTATGGCAAATATGGACATTTAATGATGATGTGGCCCCCTCCAGGAACGAGTGTGAAATTGAAAAGCGGGACATTTTTTTTTGGTTTTCAAAAAATTTTAATCTCACACCTTCCTCAAAATTTTATTTTCATTTCTGCCACCTCAGGCACTTTTCCTCGGCCTGTGGCCCCCACTCGGAAAGTTGATATGACCGCCCCTGCTTGGATTTAGACGTGCTTGTTAGCATAAACATTTAATTTAAAGCACTTAATCTACTTATTACTACTACTTATCTACGGAGCTACACATAAATTATGTAGAAAAATAAAAATAGGTTTTATTACATTTTTTTTTATTAGACTAAAACTGTATTAGATATTATTAGTATTTATACTCTAAAAACAATAAAAAAAAATAAAAGTGAAAAATCTCGTGTCGGAATTTTTGATAACATTTTTGCCTCATACTATCCTCTAATAAACAATTTTAGTGGTTTCATTTTCGTAAAAAAACACAAACGACATATGTATATATTCTAATATTTTACTATTATTACCGCATACTTATGTATTATGATACCCTGTATAACACATGTGTGTGTGTGTTTATTTTATAGTCTTGAAAGTTACAAAATCTGGCCGGTTGGGAGGACGAGATTGTCGTTGACAAGTCGTTTTGCGTGGGCAGTGTGTGGCCGCGTAACTGGGTCAACCTGATCGCGTTTGGTCCACTAATTTGTCGAAGAATTGTTGAGAAAATTGTTTAAATACGTTAAAGTAAAGTTATAAAATGTAAGAAATTCTTAGCCTACCATAAAAAATAAGTTAGGTAATTTAAAAATGCATTAGTTTGCTCCTAATATAATTTAAAAACTACATTTAATTTAATCACATATCATTTTAAAAAATGTTTACTAAAATTGTATTTTTTTTTAGAAATCAAAAAATAGATTTCCTAGTTATTATTACAAAATAATTGTAATAAGTGTGTATTTTTCCAATATTAAAAGCAGACGCGTCTAAAAACTTTTTTTAGGTGGAGTATTATACAGTGTGTCTGATAAAGTTGTTTTTTTATGTCATTAATTTAAACACAGACAAGATAATCTGACAAAAGCTTAGACGTAAATCAATGTCAATGCCATAAAATTAAAATAAAAAAATTACCTTCAATTGTATGTAAAAGCATGTAAATATTTTTATTTTAGTTTCCTCACAAAAGTGTATTTTTTTATCTTTGGACATCCACGAAGGCTGAAAGCCTAAATACTAACGTACCGTGGGTGTCTTAAGCAGAATAAGAGGAAGTTTGTTAACACGGGACTATATGCACTGTAATTTCTTTAATTAAGCTTTTCAAATTGCTTAAAAACACCTTATCACTAAACAAAACTTACAGTCCCAAATGGATTAAATTAAATTTCAACTCTAATTTAATGGCAATTTCATTTTAATTTTACCAGATATTAACCTTTTTCTAACAAAGTATGATTTACTGGCATTTTGTGGTTACGTTAAAATTTAACAAATCGAGATCCCTACTTTGGCATTTAGACACTTCCATTGTTTAAGGGGTTGCCTATTATTATTAAATGCATTTGCTATAAAATAATGTCTATAAATAAACTAATAAACCCTTAAACATAAAATTAAAATGAATATAATTTGAAAAAAAGATAATGTGTAGTAGCACTGGTAAGTCAAAACCTTTACTTTGTTAGAAATATAATATAATATATAGAAATATATGTATAGAAATATAAATAAAAAGTTAGTTTGTTGTAAATATCTTTTGACGGAAATTAAGCATCTGTCATATGTACTTTTCAACACTAGTGTTGAAATAGTATATTACATTACAAGTGTGGAAAATGAGTAATTTCACACGAGTGGGAATATTGTAGCACGAGGCGTTAGCCGAGTGCGACAAACCCACGAGTACTGTACACTATTTTTCCTACGACCACAAATTATTCACCAAAAAATAAATAAATTAAAGTTTGTCTGTTCAGAAAAAATAAAAAACAATTGAGAACTTTGCAACACTGGGGTGATATTTACTTTGCAACACTAGTGTGGTATATACTTTTCCTCACTGCTATATTATACGGTTTTGACAATATTTTTACATCAAAAATCACCTACCTATAAGCATTATATAACTTTTATCATTTTGGAATTTAAAAAGGCCCTCACTTAATAAAAATTATATGGTTTTGTTAGGTAAAAACGCTAATAGTTTAATACGGTTTTCTGCTATTATAAGTGTTTTTAAAAATTATCGATTCTTACATATTTTAGACACTTTTCTAAATAAAACGTAAGTGGTGCATACCCAAAATATTCTGTTTTTAAAAAATATCAGTAAATAAACTTACGGGACCGGGGAGTGAAAAGGGGTGCTGGGTGGGGTAAAATTGGTAAAACGAGTTAATGAAACTGAACATCACATATAAAATTAAGTAAAAATAACAGTATTTCCTCATATTTTTAAGAAAAATATATAAAATATGAAAATTGTAAATGCATAACCTAAAGTCCTAAAAGTAAGGAAAAAACGACTACCAAACGTCAGTTACCATGCAAAATATGGAAAGCATTTGGCAACGTCGGAAGGGTCTGATTCTATTTATGAATGAATAAAAGAAAGTGGATTCATAAAGTGTGTATTAGCCTTAGGTTTAATTAGGGATTAAAAAAAAGATTTAACTAGTTGTTTGAGTACACGAAAAAAGAGAGGAAGGAATTTGATCTATAGGCTTTTTTTCTCTGGCGCTTTAGGTCGAACGGTCAAGCGGCAAGGCTGCCTCTATAAAGTACGTGCTCAAAGGTAGAAGGGAGATTTTTAATTTGATCTACTTACCTGACAACACTGTGCCAGTCAGTGAAAGTTGTTTTTGTGGTTATGTCTATTTTTGTTTATGTTTTTATTTTTTCGTAAATTTTAATAAATATAAAATAAGATGATTTTCGCTAATTTGGGTTCTACCGTTTAAGGTAAATAAAAAGTTTTTTTACTGTCACTACAATAAATATGTCACTTGCAAAACCAATAGCAGTTTTTAGAATGACATCATAATATGTATCACACCAATGTTGTAAAGTACTTTGCAACACTAGTGTGATATAACGCATTTTCTATGCACGAAATCAGTGTGCTATTTGCTATTTTCACAAGTGGTCGTAGGAAAAGTACTTTGCAACACTAGTGTGATATAACGCATTTTCTATGCATGAAATCAGTGTGCTATTTGCTTTTTCACAAGTGGTCGTAGGAAAAAGTAGATTTCAACACGCGTGTGATATTATTCGTTTTCTAAAGGACCAAGAAGTGCGTTTTATGTCATTTTTATATGTGGTTGTTGAAAAAATTATTAGTTACTCACAAAATTTGCCCAGCCTGGAAAAAAGTAAAAGGCCGCGGTTGGTTAAGCTGAGTGCACATATCCTGGAAATGTAATAGAGTTAAAAAATCAATTTTAAAATTTGTGATTAAAAGAAACAGTCCCAATTATGCGATCGACTTGATATATTTGACTTTAAACTCCATAACAACATAAATAATTCAAATTCTCTTGCAATACAAACGATGTTCACACCATATTAGATAGTTCGATATAGCATAGTCTCGTCGAAATTACCAGAACTAATTAGATTAACAGCTGATGCGATGGGACTAGAACAATGATGTCACGACCGCCCCAATGGTGGTCTACGCTAACTTGATCTAATCAAAGCATGGATAGCGTGACGATTTCGGTCCCTCCTATTGGCCAAAGTAAACCAACACAATGTCGAATTCGTGACTGGTAAATTAGTGTTTATATTTTACAAATTTTCGAAATGTCTGTTATTTTGTTGCGAAAATATGGTTAAATTACTTGCGATGAATTAATAGTATGTTTTTATCGAAAATTTGTATCCGAGTGTAATTCTTTGTAAGCGAATAAATCTTAGCATAGGTTTATGGGCTATTTAATTGAGTAGTGGTAGTCTCTTCTGCGGTACTTCTTTTTAATATTTGGAATCAGCTTGTTATATGATATGTACCCAAGCAGCAAGCTGACGTCATTATGACGTCATTTTTAAGTAATTTTTGGTCGTAGGACGTCATCAGACCAAAATTGTGACGTCATTTTTTCGTCATACTAGCTCATAAAAATCTAATGACGTCATGTTTAGAAAACCCGCCAGAAAAATTTTGTGACATTATATGATTAGTGTCAAAATTCAACCGAAATATCATATGACAGAAAAATAAGACTAATAATTTTACAAAATTAAAATGGGTAAAAACTCAACCGATAGATGGCGTAATGGACAGTATACTACTACGCTTATTCAACATCTTCGCTTTTTATCGCCTATACCGTACCGGTGAGCTCAAAATAGTTCGAGACCGGTCTGCGGTTGGTGATTTCAATTAGCTTTGAAAGAAATATTTTCGGCTAGTGTAAAAGTCTGCATCTCCAGGCTGGACAGTGTCCCGAGAGATGCAACCTGGCAATTTGTACTTTTTGCTTGCAGTGCAGGAAATTGCAAGCAGTAAGGAGTTTTTTCCTATTTGAATTTTTTAATAAAACACCGTATCGTTTAAGCTTAATAAGCTTAAAAAAGTATATGCGTCAATTTTTCGTCATCTTAAAGACGTCATTATGACGTCATTTTTGTGGCGAGCAGTGGTGCAGAGGCTAGCGTGTCAGACTCTTACCGCAGCGATCCGGGTTCGAATCTCGGAGTCGGACATCGGATTTTTAATAGCTCGTCAACCCACAGTCTTTTGTCTGTGACTTAGGGAGGTCAATTTAACGTTATTTTGCCGTCATCTTATGACGTCTTTGCTGACCAAATGTGACCAAAAATGACTAAAAAGAGACGTCAATAAGACGTCAGCTTGTTGCTTGGGTAACTATGACAACAACCTGATCTAACTACATAGCTACATTCACAAGATTCTGTATCTGCAGGAGAAAGATGAGCATGTAGAATTAAACAGTAGAGAATTATTGTACAGTGAAATAAGGCCCGGCACTAATAATACTGGCCTTATTTTGACATCTGAGCTTGCGCAGATGCATGGTAGGATAAGGACTCTCATAATAAGTATAGTGCCTGGCTTTATTTATGTCGGTTTAAGTTCTTATAACAATTTGCGATATTATCAAAAATACAGGTACTTTACTCCTGAGCAAAAATTACATTTTTGGCCAAACCTCGTACATGACTGACACAATTTGATAGGTATCTAATGATTATAGGTTTTGGACTCTTCAATTGCTTCTTTTGCAACTGATGTCAAATTGGCAGTCAAAGTTACTTCCTTACTTAGATATGCAGAACTTTTATAAGGAATACCTTTTTTATAAAATTAATAATAAAAAAGGTTTCCATATGCCGCCAACTTACGTAGACACACTGTATATGAAATACTAATATTATTCTGGCTCACTCTATTACCCCTATCATTTTGACCTCACTTTTTTGAACACCTTGTATAAAACCGAATTTATAGTTGTTAATTTTTCAAAGTGTATTTTATTTATTTACCCCCAATATTTTAAACTTAACCATCCATAGCAAATGACTGCGTTTACTTTATCTTTTATTCTTATTAAATTAATCGCAATTCTTACTCAATGAGCTGAATAAACTGGTAAATGAAACAGATAAAACTTACTAATAAATCTCGCAGCAACTGGCTCGCTCAGTGCGTATAATTTCTCTTCATTCATTCTTTATCTGTTTACGAAGCAAAAGACAAAAGTTTGCAGAGAAGTCGGAATGGTCTTCTTTATTTGTTAAAGCTGCAAAGAACAAAAGGAATTCAAGAAATCAACTCAAAATCAATTAATAAAAGTTGTTACCGTGGTAAACTTCTAAAAATACAAACCCCACTAATAAATCTGGTATAGTTTTTAAAAAATTCTCGAAGTGGACCACTCTAATTTTCAATTTAAAAATTTCTGCACCTACATATACTTACAAATATATACAGGAGGTGACCAAAAGTACAATTATTTCCTTATACCAATGATACCGAACCTTACTTGGCAACGTGTATTTAAAAAAATGTTTCATAAGGTCATAGACGTGCAATTAAAAAAATTTGACTTCGTGATTATTAGGAAAATAATAATTATAATAAATGCCCACTTTACACTTTTGTTTTATAGGGCATAATGATTTTTGTGTTCAATGATGTGCCCAAAATATTGTGTTAATTGCTTTTATTTTGTAAAAACAAATACAGCGTGTTAAATTATAAAGGCACTGCACTGGTTATATATATATATATATATATATATATATATATATATATATATATATATATATATATATATATATACATACATATATACATATACCGCCGAATATTTAAATTAATTTGTATTCTGGCGGTTTTTACTTATTTAATAAACACCATTGGAAACCGCCGGAAGATAGTAAAATAATGCATATTTTTTTCTAAACTTCATGTTTTTTGTGACTTATTTTTTGTAGTTTTGTTTTCAGTTATCAAAACAGTATGGATCAGGATGCCTGTTTCAAGAGAACAAATAAAGCAAACATTTTTAAAAATTTAAAGGCATTATGGAAAAACTGGTTGCATAGCCAAAACTAAGAGATATCAAATGTTTTTCCGATTGGTACAGGGCGAATTATAACTAAAAATATGGATAATTACAAAGAATAAAGTACTTTTATTTTTAAAAATAGAACAAAGAAAAAGTAAGGTAATTTATTGCCACTTTAGCTTCAAATCAGGAATTGTGTGCAAAAAGAAGAGGGAATATAGTGAAAATAAGGATAGTTCGTTTTATAACTTTCATGATGGATAAGTTAAAGACAAATCGTTTTCATTTAAAAAGTATTTTGGGTTCGTGATCAGCGCTCCAAAACTTCCGTATACTAAATTTGGTGACAATAAATAACCTTACTTTTTTTGTTCTATTTTTTAAAATAAAAGTAATTTATTTTTGGTCATTATCCATATATTTAGTTATAATTTGCTCCAGTTTTCTTATAATGCCATTAAAAAATATTAAAAATGTTTGGTCTATTTGTCCCCTTGAAACACACATTCTGAAACATACTATCTATTCTGATAACTGAAAACAAAATTACTAAAAATAAGTTACAAAAGAAAAACACAAAGTTTAAAAAGAATATTTTTTACTACTCTTTTACTATTTTCCGGCGATTTTCAATGGTTTTTATAAGCAAAACCGCCGGATGGCGGCTTTTACCGAGAAAATAAGTAAAAACCGCCGAAAATCTTCTTCTGCATACGGCTCTAAATATTACTATTAGAATATTGAGTTGATTTCGTAGTTTCCAATTAAGTAATCATATTTAAATTATTTCTTAAGGTATAATGGTAGGAAAAAAGTATGATTTTTTTTTGATGGAACACCTTATACAGGGTGTCCCAACTCTATTTATACAGCAAATTACTGCGCCCCTATACAAGAAACAAAAATAAACTTGAAATAATAAATATTTATACAGATACACCCTTTTAAGTGATAGTACTAGTTATTTTACAAGATGTCTCAAAAACATAATTTTTATTGGTAAATAGGTTTTTTAAATTAACACCCTATATATTTTAGCAAATTTTGACTATTAAATTCTACATTAAAAATATATAACACACTATAGGTCAATTAGTGATGGTTGACAATTAATATAATATCAAATAATTCCATTTCATTATAAAAACTACTAAAAGGTATGCCAGAAATTTAGTTTCTTTTAGACACATTTTTACTGAATTGTATTAAAAAACAACATTACGTCAATCATGACGGGTTTTTAAGTTACGTTAGTCAATATGTATCTAAAAATAAACTAAATAGCTGACTTACCCATTAGCAGTTCTTACAATAAAAGGTAAGTAATTAAATGGTATTGTATTATTTGTCACTTTGACAGTGACAGAATTATTTAAAAATAATTAGAACTAAAATATTTTCTTTTTCTTTATTTTTAATTGTTAATAAGTATATCAACATACTGCTGATATTTCAAAAACCAGCAATAATTGACGTATAGTGTGTTATACATTTTTGATGCCAAATTTAATAAAGAGTAGAAATTTGATAAAATATATAGAGTGTTAAATTTAAAAAACCAACTTGAAAATTATTTTTGAGACACCTTGTATATTAACAAGTACTGACAGTAAAAAGAGTGTATTTAAATAAATATTTTTTATAATAAGTTGATTTTTGTATCTTGTACAGTGTGCACAGTGAAGTAATTTGGTGTATTAATAGAGTTGGGACACCCTGTATATTGTATTAGATTTAAAAAAGCTACTGCTCTAAGCTTAGTGCATGCAGCAACTATGGTGACATGCCTAATTAAAAGTTAAAATTATTATTTAGATTTAGATGACCAAACCTCCTAAACTAGAAAATGAATGGTGATTGTTATTTAAAATATAATAAAAAAATAATTATAAATTCAAAAATTACACACAAAAATATGGCAATGGCTATCGGTCTCGTGTTTTTATTAGATACTCCTGTGATAATACTATTTTGCAAACAAAATCATGCCCTAAATTTGTAGAATAGTTTAATTAATTAAATTTATAGGTTTTGAGGTAATATTGTATGATTATTATTTTTCCTACGACCACTTCTGAAAATAGCAAATAGCACACTGGTTGCATGCATAGAAAATGCGTTATATCACACTAGTATTGCAAAGTACTTTACAACACTTGTGTGATATATATTATGATGTCATTTACTTACCTTAAGTGGCCAAAACACTTAGTATGTAAGGCCAAACCAACCTAGATATAAAAAAAAACTTACCTTAAACAGTAGAACCCAAATTAGCGAAAATCATCTTATTAACGTTAAGTTACTATATAAACTTCCTTTTAATATAAAAACGAGTAATAACAAAATTTCCGAAAAATAAAAACATAAACAAAAATAGACATAACCACAAAAAACAACTTTCACTGATAGCTCGCTCAGTGGCACAGTGTTGTCAGGTAAGTAGATCAAATTAAAAATATCCCTCCTACCTTTAAGCACGCACTCGATAGAGGCAGCCTTGCCGCTTGACCGTTTGACCTAAAGCGCCAGAGAAAAACTCCTATAGATCACATTCCATTCTCTCTGTCTTCGTGTACTCAAACAACCAGTTAAACCTTTTTTTTAATCCCTTAAATAAACCTGAAGCTAATACACACTTTATGAATCCACTTTCTTTTATCCATTCATAGGTAGAATCAGACCCTTCCGACGTTGCCAAATGCTTTCCATATTTTGCATGATATAACGGACGTTTAGTAGTCGTTTTTTCTTACTTTTAAGACTTCAGGTTATGCATTTACAATTTTCATATTTTTTATATTTTTCTCAAAAATATGAGAAAAAAATGTAATTTTTACTTAATTTTACCTATGATGTTTAGTTTAATTAACTCGTTTTACCAATTTTACCCCACCCAGCACCCCTTTTCACTTCCCGGTCCCGTAAGTTTGTTTACTGATATTTTTTAAAAACGGAATATTTTGGATATGCGCCACTTACGTTTTATTCAGAAGAGTGTCTAAAATATGTACGTATCAATAATTTTTTAAAAACTCTTAAAATAGCAGAAAACCGTATTAAACTATTATCGTTATTACCCAACCAAACCATACAATTTTTATAAGACAGGGCCTTTTAAATTCCAAAATGATAAAAGTTATATAATGCTTCTAGGTAGGTGATTTTCGATGTAAAAATATTGTCAAAACAGTATAATATAGCAGTGAGGAAAAGTACATATCACACTAGTGTTACAAAGTAAAAATCACCCTAGTGTTGCAAAGTTCTCAATTGTTTTTAATTTTTCTGTAAAGACAAACTTTAATTTATTTTTTTTGGTTAATAATTTGTGGTCGTAGGAAAAATATTCCACACTTGTAATGTAATATCCTATTATAGGGCTTTAAATTAAAAGATAAACTTAAACAAATCCCTTAAACGTGACGCCGCTGATTTTTTCTTCTTCAAAACATATTTCCTTGTTATTCTTTCCATTATTTATTCTTCGACCGAACCATCGAAGAGCTTCGACATATTCTTGCTTCAGCCCGGTAGTTCCAGATGCAAATGCAGATAGCGCTGCGTTTGCATTGTTTCTGTCGCTACTGCACTTTGTGCACGAGGTGGTGCAGGACTCCACCTACCGTGGGGTCATTCTTTACTGCAAGTGCTTCGGGCAGTCACGAGGAACGGCAACGAAGAGTGTTCGCTATGGAGACAATTGTTGGGTATACATAATGTACATTATTATACAGGGTATTTCACCTAAATGTCGTAAAACCAAAGTTTTTAAAAGGGATAGAAAAACAGCTTTTTTTTAAATTTGAAACTATAGGAAAAAGAAGGTTAATTGGGAAAGGATTGGCAACTAACTTTGTGTATTTACTGAAAAGAATTGTATTTTTGTGTTAACATTAGAAAATATCATGTTTTTAGAATCCGCGAAGACCGTTAGCTCCGCTAAGATTAGACAGAGCAGAGCTGTTGAGAAAATTAATTTAATATTAAAACTTTTGGTAACACCTGTTTTTGATTAAAGACGGCAATTCATTAAAATAATATTTAATTTTTATAAATTCCTTCGATTGAAAAAAGTGACATTGGATAAGAAAACTTAACATTAAAGTATTATTATAAATATTCTGGTAATTGTGATATTTATATTACCAAAGAATACCAATCCATAGAACCCAAAAGTGAGATTTCAGCGTACACACAAAAAAATTCTAGTTTATATCCAAAACTAAAACCACTCTTGACAGGATTATCTTGTATCACCTGTAACTCCTTTTGCGCCCACAATAACAATATTAAGACAAGAAAACCCTAATCTTATTTTTAAAAACATGCTCGTTTTGAAATTCGAAATAAGTTTTTGTTTAATCAAGGTAGCTTTATATCTAATCAAGAACTTGTTAAATTTTAGATGAAGAAAAATTATTATTTTTAAATAACTCTTAAACTCATATTATTTTAATTACTTCTACAGTTCTCTCAATATTTTGATTGGCTTTAACCAATTATTTGCTTTAGAATTTACTCAAGTGTAACTTCTTTTACCTAAAACCTCTACATTATCGACCTAATATTAGTTATTCTTGTATTGAGTTTAAGCATCTTGCTTGGACAGTAATTCTATTTGAAAGTGCCGCGAAGAACACGCGGTGCGGTGGCGCTCACTTCGACCAATAGTAACGCGCTTTGCGGCGGGATTTGATCACGCCATTTTTCATGTGTCCGACACTCGAGATGGTGTATAGCGGGTGTGAATGTTTATGTCGATTTGAATATGGAATTGGAAAATTTGCTCACTGAATGGCAAATGATGGATTTAATCCCCATTTTTCAAGGTAAGTACACAAAGTAACAGTACAGTAACATTTTTTATATCAGGTGCAAAATACTTTTATAGGTTAGAATAACTAAACGTGTTTAAACAATTAAAAAAAATCCATATAGGTAGGAATATGCTTTTAAGGTGGGTTTTCACGCTCATGCAATTTGCACAAGTTGATTTGTGCATGCCATTTGTACAAATTAGACTGAACTATTTATTACATCCGTTTTTACGGGCAAATGTATTTGCACAAATTTGCTGGTAATTATCTACAAACCGGACGCATCGCCGATTTTACTGAAATTTGGTATACGGGGGTTTTGTGGGCGCTGATCACGAATGTGAAAGAATTTTTAGTCGGACTCGTTTCGTTCTCGAAATATTCATCTTTAGACTTGATAACCAAAACCAACCTGAATTCACTATTTCTCTCCTTCTTTTTGCACTCAATTTTTGATTGAAAGGTAAATTGGTACACAATATTTGATTTCCATCTCTAATAACCCCATTTTTCTATTTATTTTAACCGTTTTTTTTCTATAAAATCGCAAACCTTCACTTTCAAACATTTTAATCGCAGTCTGTCATTGTCACTACCACTGAAAGTGAAGCTTTATTATTTTATGGAAAAAATGGATAAAATAAATAGAAAAATGTTGTTTTTAGAGGTGGAAACTAAATATTAAGTACCAATTTAGCAGAAAACTCAAGAATTGAGTGCAAAAAGAAGGGGAAATAGTGAATTCAGGTAATAATTTTATGAAATGTGTTTAAGTATAATACTGTTTGTTTATAAGGCATGGCTCTTCTATTTTATGTTAGATTACTTTTAAAATCTCTTGGTGCTTTTTTTTAATTCTTCCAAAAGTATTCGTATTTTCAGTTCGTACAGGGAAGAAAACTAAGGATGTTTTTTTAGAAAGGTTTTGCTTATATAGCTTAGGTAGTATATTTAGTATTAAACTAAAAGCAAAACAAATTATATTTTTACCATTCTGTTAATTTCAGGTGCCTGACACAAAAAGAGTTTCTATCTGTCTTTACTGCTTCAAACTTGTTGAAAATATGGAAAATGTCCCAAGAAGGTCTTATGAAACAAGAGTAGTATCCAGTTTATCATATCTTGTAAATTTTATTTTTTTTAAGTTCTTATATTTTAGTTAAAACAATATAAAATGTATGATACTTTTAGTGTACATTTGAAATATTTAGGGCAATATTATTAAATTATGTGTTTTTTATTGTGTTTACTTCAAATAATTATTTTTGCAACTGGGTTCATACCTTAAATAAAATTCAGGGCGTCCTTCCCGTAATGACATTGATTGATATAAAATACATTGGAGTCAAGAAAATTTTAAAAATTGTGTCACATACTAAGACTGGTGGAAGACTTATAGGACTAAACTATTTTGTAAAATCTGACTCTTTTGATTATATCGAAAAACTAAAATTTTTAAAAATATGCTGTAGTTTAGTTTTGTAGCAGTCTTAAAATGTGAAACACTTTTTAATTTTTTTTGGCTCTAATTTATTTTATGTCAATCCATGTAATTCCCGGGCGGAACTCAAAATGTATTCTAAGATATGAAACTATTTGCAATAATATTTAATATGCTTTGTTTAAACTTATCGAATTTTAAATCTAAGCAAAAATAGTGTTTGTATTAAAAATAATTATTCTTTAATAAAGATAATTTAGATTTAACCTGAGAATTGCATATAATTAATGCAATAATTCTTATACTTATTCTAAGTTTAGTTATTCTTAAGCAAATCGCAATTACAATTTTCATTAAAAGATTACTATACTTAAATAAAGCCCAGTTTGTTTTATATTAAGAAAGCTAAAATATTCGGCCCAGTATAGCTATACTTATTTAAATAATATATAAAATTAAATTAAATAAATTTTTAATATTGATTAAAGGGGTATATGTTTTCTCGAACAAGATTAGTTGTTATTGCGGATATATGAATGTAAGCTTGCATTTAGTCAAGATCATTACTCTTGAATATAGTGGATATTTTTTCAGTGTACCCTAAAAATTTTTAGTACCTACCGCGACCAACAGATGGCGAAACTAGTACGATGTCGCTTTGCTAATACGATTACCATTAGAAATTGATAGCAGTCGCTGACGAGCAGTCGGCCCGATCAGTTAGAGTGAGGATATAAGCAAAATTTAATAAAAATAAAATCCCCGATAAATGGTAGTATCCATAAGATTATTAAATTTATGATTTCAGAATAGGATATATCGATGGGTTTTTAACAAAACATCGTAAGCGACATTCGTCAGTTTTACGGGAAACGATTTTTTTTCATTGGCTCTATTTCAGATGAAGATATGTTCTATATTGGTTCGGCGGTTCATTTAATTAATGGTAGTTATTTGGGTACACGCCAAAAAATAAATTAATAGTACCAAAAAACCAAAAAAAAATAAATAAAGCAAGTAAATAGAGAACTAAAAATCGACGTTTGTGTAAGTCATGTCAAGATTAAATTAAAAATAAAAAAATTTAAAAATTAACTATTATTCAGGTTTTGAATTTTAAAATTTTTAGCTTTTTTTTAGGAGATTCTGAAAATTTTGACATTAAATGTTAAATATGTTTGTTTTGTAATTCAAATTAAGAAGAAATCTAAAATAAAAACATTCAGATCTCGGTTTTTCTTTAAAAATAACGCGATGGGAAGAAAAATCGTTTCCCGTAAAATTGGCGAATGTCGCTTACGATGTTTTGTAAAAACGCATCGATATATCCTATTCTGAAGTAATAAATTTAATAATCTTATGGATACTGGGTCCATTTATCGGGGATTTTATTTTTATTAAATTTTGCGTATATCCTCACTCTAACTGATCGGGCCGACTGCTCGTCAGCGACTGCTATCAATTTCTGATAGTAATCGTATTAGCAAAGCGACATCGTACTACTTTCACCATCTGTTGGTCAGGGTAGGTACTAAAAATTTTTAGAGTACGCTGAAATCTCACTTGTGGGGTTCTATGGATTGATATTCTTTGATATTACTTTCCAGTTACTTAAAATAATAAAAAATTAGTCAACAGTAGCTTAATCTTGTGGTTTTCTTCAAATAGCTACATTTTACCTAAACTGTAAAAATAAATATAGACTAAGATCCGAATAGGAAGCTATCTTTACCCATCTGTTTACCTAGGAATATCTCCTATTCACCAATATTTCTAAAATTTTAACATTACTTTATAGCTTTAATATGTGGCACACTAATACACCCAATAATCTTTTTTATAAATAATATGGCTTACACACATTAAACAGTGACTAAAAAAAAATAAAAATTAATAAATCAGTAAAACATTTTTTGTTTCCCCTTAAAAAGGTTCGAAATCACTAAAGAGGTATTGCCAGGTCACCCGCCAAATATAATATTTAAACAAAGCTATCGCCATTGGGTTGCCTAAGGCATTTTTCAAATATTGGTCCGATGGGTTTAGCTAAATCCAATCAGCTGTTTTTAAGATTTACTGGAATTTTCGCTATGTTGTGATCACGTATTTTTTTATTTTTATTTAATTATTTTTTGTATTTGCATTTGGCTCATTCATCGGCTTCGTGTCAAAACAAAACATAACCCTTTTGCTTTGTTCCTGGTCGTGCAGTTATTTTTAAAAGATTTTAACAATATTTAAGCTGTAAATAATTATTAAATATTAAATAATTGTATTTATACTTTTTTTCCTGTAATAAACACGACTTAAATTATTAAAACCTAAAAAAGAAACAGATCATTTTGACATTTTTGTTTAACCTGACTAACCCTGGCTTTCACCTGGGTCAGCAGGATCCAACGAGAATTAAGGATCCGACCAATTTAAGAACACAGGTAGAGATTGGCATATCCTTTTTGAACAGGTTTTTATGGATCGGGTTAACCAAAATCAATATTTAAAAATGCCTTCAAAAAATGATGGCCAACGATCTGATTTACAAGTAAAAATAACATTTTTAGTCATTCTATACAGTCTGCCCACGGAGGGTTACAAGAAGACAAATGGAACAAAAATTCATTTTTCGAAAAATGTAATTCTTCATAAAAATTTTTGCTTTTAAAAAATATTATTTACGAATAGAACAAATTTCTACACAACACAATTTTTCAGCTGTAATCAATAGCCTAGTTTACACCGCGAGGACCAATTACAACCGTGGACCAAACCTAGGACTTACTTTTGTTAGTTCACTAGTGTTTACACCAACTTAGTTTATGAATCAATTTAATTCACGTTTAATCCTAGTACCAAAATGACAGTTGAGCATATGACCAGACCCTAACCTCGTTTTTATCTTTTAAAACTGTATCGCTTTTAAATTCCATTTGAAAAAAAAATACGAAAACAGTTTTGGTTAAATATTAACAAAATTTTAAAAATATAAACAAACAACAAAATTATTAGGACGTTAAAACCGAAATTCAACGTCTTTTTATCGAAATGCGCACTGTCAAAGATCAAGGCTGTCATTTTGGTCCACTAAAAAGTCCGACGTGTTTACACCAAAGAAAATCATATTTGATCACCCCCATTTGAGAAGGACTGAACTGGAGTAGCAAATTTTAATACTTAAGTGTTTACACCGTGAATAAAGTACGCATGACGTCATTTAGACCTCGAACTAAAAATTTGGTCCTCCCGGTGTAAACTAGGCTAATGTAATCAAGGCGTTTTCGCCTAAATATGGAGCTCAATAAAATTTAGTTTTATTATTTTTAATGAAAACAAGTATTATTCTAAATACATTTTGTTAATGACATTATGCTTAAAAATAAAAAATAAGGGTAGTTTACTATAAAAAATGCTTTTCAAGTGTTTGCGAACCCTGTATGCTGTTTACCAAATTAACTTTTTTTTTTCGTTTTTTACAAGCAAATTTTTATTAAGAATTACTTTTTTTTAAATAATAATTTTAGTCCATTTGTCCTCTTGTAAACTCCATCCATGTACAGTCTGTATAATGTCATTTTTTTGTTGAAACATAGTATTGACATTTATTACTCATTAATATAAATGGATAAAAAGTCGTGTCACTATTTAAAATTTAAATTTATTTTATTTGGTGCTACCATTTAAAAATTATTATAAAGAAACAAAAAATAATTATTTCATACCAAAATAAATACCATAATTTTCTTTTAAATATTATCTTTCCATTTATCTGTTACTTATTATTTATTATAAAAGCCAATACAGTATCTATCCTACAGACTATTTTACTGATAAGAACACCCATAAGAGAGTCCATTAATGCAAACCCTTACCAAGACCGCTAACCATATGTGCTTAAGTCTAGCATCAGCAATTGTTTTTTTTTTTTTTTGGAAAAACATTTCCATCTTGGGGGATTTTAATTTACCGATGGCAAACAATTACCCGTAATAGACATTTCCATATTGTCGTCGGTTTTTAGTGCAGTGGGTAATTTGCGGAGAGGCCACTTCACCAATATCTGCAATATACCATCAATGGCCTATGTGTGAGCTGCCGGTGCATC
This sequence comes from Listronotus bonariensis, assembly GCA_014170235.1. NCBI lineage: Eukaryota > Metazoa > Arthropoda > Insecta > Coleoptera > Curculionidae > Listronotus > Listronotus bonariensis. The sequence goes on along the minus strand of JACEGR010002454.1, from coordinate 64,772 downwards.
GACGAATAATAAAAAGTGAAATGAATTCATTAACGCGTTGGGAACCAGCACCGGACTATCAATTTTTTTATCTTTGGACAAACCACGAAGGCGAAAAGCCTAAATACTAACGTACCGTGGGTGTCTTAAGCGAGGTAAGAGGGAGTTTGTTGACACGGGACTTAAATACTTGAAGATTTGGGGGAAACGAAAGACCTCCGTGGGCAGCAGTTTCCACAATCTAGAAACTCTAGGGATAAAAAGAACGAACAAAGTGGGAAGTTCGGGGCCTATCCAGTTGGACCGTATAGGGATGCATACGCGCGGAACCATGAGTTTCTCTGTTGGGAACCGCAAGTGGAGGAAATATACTGGACAATTCCTCAGAGCAGAAGCCATGGAAGTACCTATAAAAAAGCGATAAATCCCCCACAGCCCGACGATGTACAAGAGAGGGAAGCCTTTCTGTAAGTGAAGGATCATTAATGAGACGAATAGCTCTTCTTTGAATAGAATCAAGAGTGCTTAGGGTCGTGGGGGACGCCATGCCCCAGATATGAGAACAATATTCCAAGAAAGGTCGGATTTGGGACACATACAAAGTGTATAAATTAGAAGGGGAAAATATTTTTGGCTCGAAAGAGAAATCCAAGCTTTTTTGAAGCTGCCGTGGCTATAGATACAATGTGATTATGCCAGTTAAGGTTACTTTCAAATGTTACGCCCACAAGATTAAAGGTGTCTTTGCTCTGTAAAACTTGGCCGCTCATAAGTAGAGGATGAGTATTTGATGACTCTTTTCGCAACAAGGAACATGATTGTGTTTTGGATGCATTAAAATGGACGAGATTTTTAGCGCCCCAATCCAATATTAAATCCTGCGAAAGAGATATCTGCATCGCTCTGCGTTTGTTTTCCAAGTCAGGTTTAGTAATGGGTTTAGGAACCTGAAAACTGGAGTGAAGGGTACTATCGTTGGCGAAACTATGAATGGAATTAGTTGTGGACAAGAGAAAGTCGTTGATGTGAAGAAGAAACAATGTTGGTGCCAGAACTGAGCCCTGAGGGACTTAATTATCTTTCAATATTGTGATGACATTTGAAATAACAATATACAAGCAAGGTCTGCATCTTTTTAACGTATCAATAAATATGACTGGAATTATTCTTCAACCATCTTTTAAATTACTTTTGAAATTCTTAGGATTATAACTATTTATGCCCATAGGCCCAATTTGAGGAGGGGGCTAGGGGGTTAGAGATAATATTTTATTTATGGGTGGTTTTTATTTTTAGGAAATTAATTTTGTGGTATTACAAAACCACCTTTGCCCATTTTCCTTTTACGATTAATCCCAGCCACACGTATGCTGACGATAGTACCTCTCTTCCCCATCTGATTAAACAGTAAAACTTGCGAACTATTTTGTATTTTTTAAATAAAAAAAAATTACCGTAAAGGCTAAATTCTAACTATACGAATTTGTGTTAAGGAGGAAAAAATATACAGGTTCAGTTAAATAACATAACATATAGGCAATGTGAGGAAAAGAGACAATCTAACTAAATCCCGGCATGTAAACATGCGTGACTAATAGTGCTTGTTTTGTTATTCTATTGCTTGCCGATGAACCAAACAGCGTTGCTCATATTGTCATTCTTCCCTTTCTAACTTCTGAATCTTTCAATATTGTGTGACATTTGAAATGACAATATAAGAGCAAGGTCTGCATCTTTTTAACGTATCAATAAAACCTTTAAATGTTAATACGACAAATGGCGCACTTTCAAAATATTTTGATAAAAAAGGTGGTCGCGTGATAAAGTTTATTTAAAATGTCTTTTATACTCAAAGCATTCTCCAATTTTGAATATGTTTGTTTCAGTACATTTTACGAAGCCTTTTCTATATGACTTTTACCAGTTAAATACTGCTTTCCAAAATCTGTGTAAAAATTAGCATGAAATAGGACTGAAAAAGCTTGTTCTTTACAAGATACAAGGATTTAAAGCTGGTTGTATTTTTGAGAAAGTTTTCATATTTTGGTCATATTATTCTTTTAGGTATTTTGACCTTTGGCGTGATTATACCATACATAAGCATATACTGCATAAGCAATATTTAAAGATATATCCGACAGTAAAGCAACACCAAAGGAAACACAATTAGTCATCCAATTTAAAATGTTTACATGCCGGCATTTTTTCCACACATTGCCTATAAAAGAGGTCATTTAGCTGATTCTGTATGTTCTGCAGGTTTCGCTTAATCTCTTTGCCTATCTTTGGCCTAGAGAGTCATTTCAGTAGGTATATTTTTGCCTCTTTTTCCATTAGTCGAGTTCTTTCAATAGGCAAATCCTAGTTACACTGCAGAGAGGTTCATAAAAGGGCATCTACTTAGGCAATCGGTCGGCAATTTTATTGCTTTCCATTTTCCTATGTCTTTAAATAAACATTTAATTAATTAACTATGTTGTTTCGCCAATTGATTAAGGATATGTTTTAATTAATATAAGCAAGTCTCACACTTATAATACCACTAGTGCTAAATTTATTTCCGAAAAATTTTTCAAGGCCACGAATATTTTGAAAATTATCCCGTGCCGCAGGCAAGAGAGAATTTTCTTAAAATATTCATGGCCGAGAAAAAATTTCCCGGAATAATTTAAGCACGTGTGGTATTCGGTAAGAAAATTTCACACCCAGTTTGTGTTAAATAATATTCTTTTAAATTAATATATCGCTCATTTGCGACAAGGACGTCATAATTCAAAATTTGAGGTTTTCTAGATTTTTGTTACATAGTATCAACATTTGTGTTATTTTCTTACTGCTAGAATGACATATGTCAGTTTCCCTCGATAGTGGAAAGAGGGCGACAATGTCGTTCTAGCTTCATCCAGTACTCAAGTTCCTCTTGCTACAACAACGTCGCATTTCAGTTGCGGTTCAATATTCGATAGAGACAGCTGAGTGCCTTATCATCAAGAACGACACATTTCGTGAGTAGACGTTTTTTTGAAAAGGTAAGTTTAATTTTATGTTGAAATATTATAGTATTTATAATGACTGATTTTGTGTTAGGACGCTCTTCTTGAAAATAACTAATAATATAACGCTTTGTTTATTTTGACATATGACGTTATTTCTGCAATAGAAAAATTATTGTTTTTAAACATTTTGGATTAGGACGTTATTAAAGTAGATATATTTCGTTAGTGTTTTCTTTAGTATGTATTAATTTGTGTTAAGCTGTTATTCTATTTATAATTAAAGACAGTATACATTAGAATTTACAATATACTTTATTATGACGATCTTGATAATAACAAATTGGCAAATGTCATTTCCAAAATATAAATAGGTCTGTTCCAACAAATTAAAAAACCGTTCTAGAACCATTACGGAACCACTCAGAAAAGAAAAGGTATCGTGATTTCGTCTACTACGCCGTTCCTGGACGGTTCTTTGGTCGGTTCGAACAGACCTTATATTTTTTTATAATAAAATTTTATTTTTATCATTTCCACATATAGAAAATTAAATTGTATTTATACTATGTATATTCAATTTTTCATTTTATAGCAGAAAAATGGGCACCCGGGGAAAATTTATACTAGCACTTGCTACAAAAAATATTGGAGAAGTTCAGCATCCCGTTGTAAATGAAAACCCTAATTATGATGTCGGACAATCTCAGAGCAAACCAGAAGGTATCATACATAATATTGATAATCTAGTAAGACACACTGTATATATTTTGTTTATTTTATTGCAGAGGAATCATCGGCAAATGTACCGGCACTACTTGATACTTTAAATAAAGATGATCAAAATCGTTCTAGAAGTTCCAGTTCCTCCAGCAGCACTTCCAGCAGCAGTTCTAGCTGTAGTAGTTGTAGTTACAGGAGTACATCTTTAAAAGGTATAGTTTTTCTAATGTGAATAGAAAATTCCTAAAAACCTTTAACCAACATCTCTTTTGACTCAAACGGATTGCCGAACGTTGGTGTCGGACGCCTTTCTAAGTATTAATTTCTTTTTAATTTAATTTCTAGCTAAAAATAATGACCAGTCGATCCCACCTAATCTGCAGACCATAACTAAAGCTGAAATAGAAAACAATGCCAAATCCATTTTCATGAAAAGCTTTCCTAAAAACGATTCTGCATCAGAAAAATCCTTTGATGAAGGTGAATCTTTGTAATTCTCTTCTATTCACAAAAATCATAGATATTTCAACTAAAAATATTGTTAGTTTTGTATTGAAATAAACCGCTGTTAATTTATTTTCAGACAGTGACGATTCGGTAAAGGACCCTAACTATGAGCCTGATGATATTTTACCTAAAGATGCGAATTTTTTACCAAGTACATCATCTTCTGCTTCCTTAACGAGCCCGGTAAAAAAGTGAAAAAGCGTGAAAGAAAAGAGGAGAACTGGAAGAAAAATGCGTTAAAGAAATTAAAAATAAGTGGCAAAGAGTACCCATCTCATACTTCTCATAAGAGGATGGTAAAGGCAAAGAAAATAAAGCCGCCTTGTAAAGAAAAATGTCAGTTACAATGTAGGCTAAAACTCAGCCAAGAAGAGAGGGAAGCCATCTTTAACAGCTATTGGAGTTTAGATAGTAATGAGAATCAATGGAATTTTATTTCGAAGAGTATGGAGCCAATTTGTCCAAAATATAGATATATTCGAGAAGGCGGCGTTCGACCTCGGCGACATAATAACAATTGTTTTTATTTCTACTTGCCTGACAAAAAAATTAGAGTGTGTAAAACTTTTTTAAAGCAACTTTGGATATAACAGACCGACCGATTCGCACGGTTCTTGAAAAACAGAATAAAGTTGCCAACACTCTACTAGAAAAAGATCAACGTGGGAAGCACAACAACCATCCTAAAATAGATGAAAGAATCAAAGCTGATATTAGGGAGCATATCAACTCGATCCCAAAATTGAAAGCCATTACACCAGGGCTAATACTTCGAAGCATTTCATTGACGGCAGTAAATCAATATCAGATATTCACAAAGATTATGTGGCTAAGTGCAAAGAGAAAAATGCACCTTTTGGGAACTATATTCTTTTTATAGAATTTTCACAGAAGAGTATAATATTTCCTTCTTTCAGCCCAAGAAGGATCTTTGCGATACTTGCACAATTTTTAATAACTCTGAGAATGAAGAAAAAGAAAACAAAAAGAAAGCTACGAACTTCATTTAAAAGAAAAAGAACTGTCGCGCTTACAGAAAGTAGAAGATAAAGAAAAAGTAATACAGTAGTCGCAGTTTACGACCTACAGGCTGTTTTTCAGTGCCCGAAAGGCGATGTATCCCTTTTTACTATAAATCGAAATTAAATGTTTTCAATTTTACAGTTTACGACTTGCAGTCAAATACTGCAGATTGCTTTGTATGGGATGAGGCTAGTGGAAATAGAGGTGTAAATGATTTAGGGACCTGCGTTTTTAAATATTTACAGGCAAAGTCAATGAGAGAAAATGACATAGATGTTATTTTCTATTCGGACAACTGTGCCGGACAACAAAAAAACAAATTTATGTTGGCTGTTTACTCATACTGTTTACAAAAACTTCCTAGTATCCGATCTATAAACCATAAGTACTTAATTAAAGGTCACACTCAAAACGAAGGTGACTCGGCACATTCGCTTATAGAAAGGCAGGTGAAAAGACAATTAAAAAGTGGTCCCATGTACACACCACATTCATTCATAGCGGCAATCAAATCGGCAAGGAAAAATGGACAGCCATATCATGTACATGAAATGTCCTTCGAAGATTTTTTGACTGGAAGGACGTTTGCACACAAATGGGACTGAATGTCACTAAAAATGAAGACAACGAGTTAGTTAAATTTTCAGACATCAAAATTTTGAAAATTGAAAAATCGGCTCCACAGGTTTTATACTACAAACACTCCTATAGTGATAATTCTTTTAAAAAGGCTGTAATAATAAGAAGAAAAAAATTCCGGAAATAGTGGTTAAAAAAGCTTATGAGTGCAAGCCAGGAATTTCTGAAAGAAAAAAACGATTTGCTTGACTTATTAAAAAAAATGTAATTCCAAAGTATTATGCACCATTCTATGAGTCATTATAATTATTTCTATTTTTTTTTCTTAGGTTTAAGAGTTTCGTAATGCCAATATTTTAAATTAGTTTAATTTTGTATTTACTGTACTAAAATGTAGATTATTAGAATTGTGTTATGTTAAGGGCCCTTGTTCGATTGTAGCATAAGCAACAACATGTTATATTTTTTATTCAACGTATGTTTTGTTAATAAAAATGTTTACATAAAATTATCTTTCATAGCTTTTCATTTACAAGTTAATACTTAGTTCATATTTTAACAAAAATTGCAGTAAGAAGACATAACACAAAATAATGACATAATTTTTCTTAGAGGGTTTAAAGCACTTATCAACAATAACGTCATTTTTCGGAATAATACAAATATAGATCCAATGCTTTTTGAAAAGAACGACATAAAAATTAATTTATTTTTCTTGAGACGAAATAACGTGAAACAAATTATGAAAAACATTAAATTTTGATGAATTCCGATATCCATACATATCTATCTTGCTAATATGTTACATAAAGCCACATATAAGCAATGCGAAACTAGCAATAACCTGATAACACCTTTATTAGCTGTTTCTCAAAACTTTGCTTTTTTGAATTATGTCATCCTTGTCGCAAATGAGCGATATGTAACTTTGACACGAGCTTTAAAATTTTACTATAAAATAAATATTTTCCATTTTACCAATTGTAGTTGCAAAGATATGTAATTTTAGAGCTTATCATTGTTTATTTTATTATATTTTATATACCTTATTTTACTACAGTTGGTAAAAATAGTTTATTTTAATTTTTTAGGCCCATACCTTGCTTTGGTTTGCTCTTCACTTATGTCTAGTACTTCAGCCTTATGATATTATTTTACTAACTGTAGTTGTATAAAATTGGCATTTAGGGTCTTAAAACCTTACATTATTTTATATTATGTTATGTCTAAAATACTACAACTAGTACAAAATAACATTTTCTTTAATTATTTATGTGAATGACAGACATGACCTTAAAACAAATTCAATGATTAAGTCAAAAAATTTCCACTATAATTTGCTCCAGAGTACCCCAGACAGGATAAAAAAATTCCGATAAATACTTGTGTTGTCATGCTAATGCAACCAAAACATTTGATTGGTCAAAAAACAGTGGTGTGGAATTTTCGCTGTAATCAAGCGATAATTGTCGATTAAAAAAATGGGTGAGTGCAATTTTTGTATTAGTCCCATTTAAAGCACTAATGATGGCCGTGGGTAATGGTTTTGGGTAATGGCCACGGGTAATGAGCTATTTTACCTGTTTAAAATCAGATTAATAGTATATGCACTCGTAATATATATTTTTTTTTAATTCAGCTTGAATGGGTGGTTCCGATCCTGTATCAATTATTGAATTAATGCAACTCCGTCCGGAGCATTGAAAGCCAGGCCAATTAAAGGAAGGAAGAGCAAATATCGTGCGTCTCGCTAGAATAACTCTATTATTTTCCTTTATCAAGAGATCTAAATAACCGTGGAGGACACAGCGCGGCGCTAATTGCGCGCCAACATGTTGCGTGCGGGAAAAGCGAAAAAACCGCGAAAAAGATCCGTAGATAACGACTTCGTATGTGCTGGAAAATTATTATTGTTTTAAGGCTGCAGCGGTTTTCCTTTACTTGGTTGTTACACTAAAGTAAACATCATTACTGTTTCTTTTACTTTATTAAAAAAATCGCCTTTTTCTTATAAAAAGGCATCTTGCATAAAAAAAATTGCAAAATAAAAAAGCAATAACGGACTAAAGCTACTTTAAAGGAGGATTCACTTTTAAAACTTAGATTTTTCCAACTTTATTACGAATTTGCGAATTTTAAAATATATCTGGTCTTAACCAAAGTGCTAAAGTAATATTCAGCTAAGAAAAAGCCTGAGGCATCATACAAGTAAAGACAGCAATCAACTATTTCTTTCTAATCGCGTCATTTAAATAGTGTGTGAGCAACATAAAGGGGAATAATTTGAAAGGAGACAAACTGATGACCGCGTTTTCTCTGCTGAATCGCACTCTACTCTGGACGCCAATAGCGCCCAATTTACAGGGTGTCTCAACTCTATTTATACTCAAAATAACTTTGTCTCTGTACGTACAAGATGCAAAAAGAAACTTAAGAAAAAATATTTATTTGGACACACTAATTTTATTGACACTATTGTTCAATATACAACTTGTCTCAAAATCATTTTCATTGTCATGAGGGTTTTTTAATTGTTACACCCTGTATAGTTCAATAAATTCAAAATATTAGTTTCTTATTTCAGTTTTTACTGTGAATAAGAAGATTTAAATGCTGCTGATATCTCAAAACCCAGTAATAATTAACGTATCGCGAATTATACATTTTTGACGTAAAATTAAATAAAGAGTCAAAAAAATATAGAATGTTTTTTGTAGTAAGACTAACCCTACAAGAATTAGTGTGTCCAAATAAACATTTTTTATTTTTAAGGTTTCTTATTTCTCTTGCACAGGGTCGAAGTTTTTTCGTGTGTAAATATATTTGGGACACCCTATATATTTAGTTTGCGCCCACTGAAAACAAAAATTAGGCGACTTGGCAACGTAGCAGTTACAAATTTATAACATATGACATTTCATAATCAAGTTTTGCTTTCTGTCGTTGCAGTTAATATTCTATTTTTTAAAGAATTTTTATGATTTATGGGATAAATGTAATAAAAAATAAGAAAATAGTTAGTCTACAACTAGTGTAAAATCATATTATTCTTTTTGTTCATGTCTGTCGGAGCTGGTACCGGACATTATTTTTCTGGGTGGTAACCGACAGACCAATAGTTTTTATGTATATGTGAAAACCTTATTATTTTCAGGAAATGATTAGACAAATACGAGGGAAAGTGAAAGAAGAAATTATGCTATTAGCTGTAGATAAATTAATAAGTGGTGAAATAGCAATACGAAAGGCAAGTAAGCGTTATAATGTCCTAAAAAGTAGCCTAGGTAAAAGGGTAAAGAATCTTAGGGGTGGTAGAGAACCTAAGGCTTAAACACATATTTCGGGTATCGGACTTGACGGGTTTCTTGCCCCATTTTGGCCATAATGTTTAAAAATTGCGTGTATTGTGGTAAACTTGCCCGACAATAAAAGTGACGTGTTCGCCCAGTCCGACACCCGAAATATTTGACATTGACAGGCTGGATTAAAGCGCCGCTTCCGTATATGGCGGTATGAATATTCGTGTTAAACTCGTCAAAAGGAACCCCTCCTAAAAGGTTTTTAAAGTGTTCTCATCATGAAGGCCATTTCATTACTGGCCCTGGAACAAATAACACTTTCCTCTTATTTTTGACCTTTCAGTTTTGAGGTACTGTCACTTAATTTTTTTAGCTATCTGTAATTAGCACTTATTAGGACTTTGGACACATTTCTTTTAAAGGTTAATATGCTTTATTTTTACTTTTTTCTAGTCTTCCGTGGGTATTACCAGAGATAATCCTAATAACCATTTCCTTCTTTAAACCCAACACTGATTCGTTTCAAATCCAATTCACCTTATAAACCGTGACCAGCTCCTAAGAACTAACACTATCAGTTTGTGTTGGGTTTCTTGTTTTTCACTTAACTACTTTATACCCTTCGTCTTCGTTTTCGTTTTCTACTTCTTATTTTCGCTGAACTTCTTGCATGCCGGTGTCAGCGTGCACGCGATAATCCGTTTGCTGACTTAATGAAACATGCGGCCGTAATTAAGTAATTGTCGGAAAAAAGATAGTAGCATACAAAAATGTTGAGAACGAACTGAAAGAGAGATTGTCCAGTGATTATAGAGGAAGTTTCGATGTCGTATTATCGCGTTTGGTGGCTATTTTTCTTTTGGGTGATTGAAGGAATTAAACAAAGGTGATTAATAAGGAGTGGAGTTAATTAAGTTAAAATCTATAAGTAGGAAGTCTATGAAAAAAATCTAGGGTTGGAGGAAAGTGACAAAATATGGAATATTATCCCTAATATGAAGACCGGCATTTCTCTTAAACGGAAACTCACATACGCAATTAGAGAGTTTGTCTCTTTTTTTTCTATGCCCATTCGTAAGTAGTAGTAACATGCCAGTAAAGCAAGCCTTTTCGTTGCTGTAGCAACGTTTTGTTTTATATCTTTTGTTTCTTATAACTTTTTAAGGTTTTTTAAAAATACTACAATACTGAATTAAAAAAGAATGACCTACAAATATTAATTTTAAGGGCTCAAATTTTCGTATATTTTTCAAAAAAAAATAAATAAAAAAGTCGAGTTTTTTGGCTCAGTCTACTGGTATAGTATTCCATATTTAGGATACCTATACCATATTTAGCTATCGCCATCATTTTTTAGTTTTTTTAATAAATCTTTATTAAAATTAATTGATGTAAATAAATGTTTTTACAAAATAAAGGACACATCTATGATTGTTAATAATTACTACAAAAAGTTTTTTATTTATAATTTTTATGCAAATTTTGTGTAAAAACAAATGGAATTCCATATTTGGTCATTTTCCTATACCATTTAAATGTTTTAATATATATTTTCCATGCATTAAAAAGCAAATGTCCATTTTAATGCATCTAAAACACAATCATCTTCCTTGTCGCGAGAAGAGTCATCAAATACTCATTCTTTACTTATGAGCGGCCAAGTTTTACAGAGCAAAGACACCTTCAATCTTGTGGGCGCCACATTTAAAACTAACCTTAACTGGCATAAACCCATTGTATCTATAGTCACGGCAGCTTCAAAAAGCTTGGATTTCTCTTTCGAGCCACAAAGTATTTTTCCCTTTTAATTTATACACTTTATATGTATACCAAATCCAACCTCCCTTGGAATATTGTTCTCATATCTGGGGCATGGCGTCCACCACAAACCTAAGCATTCTTGATTCTATTCAAAGAAGAGCTATTCGTCTCATTAATGATCCTTCACTTACAGAAAGGCTTCCCTCTCTTGCCCATCGTCGGGCTGTGGGGGATTTATCGCTTTTTTATAGGTACTTCCATGTCTTTTGCTCTGAAGAATTGTCCAGTATAATTCCTCCCTCACGGTTCCCAACAGAGAAACTCATGGTTCCGCGCGTATGCATCCCTATACGGTCCAACTGGACAGGCCCTGAACTTCTCACTTTGTTCGTTCTTTTATCCCTAGAGTTTCTAGATTGTGGAACCTGCTGCCCGCGGAGGTCTTTCCTTCCCCCAAATCTTCAAGTATTTAAGTCCCGTGTCAACAAACTTCCTCTTACTTCGCTTAAGACACCCACGATACGTTAGTATTTAGGCTTTTAGCCTTCGTGGTTTGTCCAAAGATAAAAAAAATAAAGCTTGTACCAATGTTTTTTGGACATCTAATAAAATTTCTAGAAAATAAACACCTATTGTTTTAAAATAAACATTTATTTTTTGTGTGTGTTTATTCAGGTTATTATTTAAAAGACAATTTTCCGGTTTTCGAAAACCAATCCATAAATCTAAGCAATCTAGAAAGTATCGCAAGGGAGCACAATGTAAGCAAAACGGTAAGCAAGCACCAGAGCGCATACACGTTAGATAAGGTGAAAATGGCGGTCGCGGTGTCACCATGCGTGAAATGTAGCGCCCGCTTTTGAATAACAATGGCCGGCGGGCCAAAGAGTGCACCATTGTGTTTTACTGCAAAAGGTCAGTGGCGGGTGGACGAACCTAAAACAATGGGGTTTCCGAGAAATATTAAGTTTTTGTCCTTTGTCAGAGCAGTTTTTAAAAACAAAATACCTTTCTTTACGGGTATGGTTGAGAGGTCACTAAGGTGTCCGAAGGTGTCTAAAAACGTCAACATTATTATACGAGGGCCTAATGATATCTTCCATTATTCATATCTAATACTTGTTTTATCGTAAAACTATAAAAAAAACTTTTTCACTTTATTATTAAAAACAATTTTGGTAATAGTTCGATATAGCGATTTTCGCTATTATAAGAGATTTGTGAAAAATTCTTTTTAGGGCGTTTCTATAGGTCGATTATGACACAAATCTGTGTGCGCGGTTTCCAAAATCCATTTCTATAATTTATTATTAATAAAAACATAGTACGGGACGGTGGAGTGAACAGGGGTACTGGGTGGGGACAAAACAGTATAAATCCAACGTCAAACACAAGAAAACATTAAATACACTGCACTCGGGGCACATGAAAAATGTAAATTAATTTTGAAAAGTATTAAATTTTTCGAAAAACTATCCCACACATATGAGATATCTCGTCCGCCATTAATTAAAGAAGGAAAATAGGCGCATTCATTTTGGTCAGCTGATAACATGAAGTTCGTCATTATGAAAATGACAGTCTTGATAGAAGCAGTGTTGCCAAACTTCTTATGAAGAATTAACACCAAGCCTATTTCGGGGATTATCCACCATTTCCATGAGAAACAATGGTATTTTTTGTGGAAATGCCTCCTTTCTTATGTTTAGGTATTTTTCTTTTTTCTCTACAAATTATAATAGGAAGAAGGAATAACTTAATTTTTCATATGAATTGTGTCCTGTATTTTTCTTTTTTTAAGCTATTGACACTTTCTGTCTTTATTTGGCAACATCGCAAGACATTTAAAGTTCTATTGCAAACTCTTCTTTTTATGCAGTGACAGTCATGGCAGGATTGTTGAACTATTATTTATTTTTAATTTTTTAAACAATTTTTTGGACATTTTTGTAAACAGAAAGTGCGGTGTGTACCGTGAAATATTGTTTTTGGGCGTTTAATGTAGGATTTCTACTGTTTTGTCCCCACCCAGCACCCCTGTTCACTCTACCGTCTCGTAATATGTTTTTATTAATAATAAATTAAAGAAATGATGGATTTTGGAAAACGCGCACACAGATTTGTGTCATAATCGACCTATAAAAACGCCCTGAAAAAGAATTTTTCAAAAATCTCTTATAATAGCGAAAACCGCTATATCGAACTATTACCACAATTTTACTATTAAGTATTATCTTTAAAGTGCAAAAGCATTTTACAACATTAATTTGTTATACAGCGTGTCTTCGGAACTTCGGACCATTTACAGCCACACTGTATATTTTTAATCTCTGGATTTTTTTAGTATTAATTGACACTATCCTTATCTTGATACCCATATATCTAGGTGATTTGCGTATTTTGTTCTGATAATTAATGTAATTAAATTAATTATTCCATAATTACTGTCTAAGAAAGTGTATTTTAATTTTATAATTTATCTACATAAATCTATTTGGCTCCAAATCCAAAATTAGTATTTTCTTTCAAATTCTTTCATGAACACCATCTTTTTTTTCTGAATCTTTAAACATTATTACATCAAAATCTACTATTTCAAGTTAATAACTGATCATTAACTTTTAGTACCAAGAAGATAATAAATCTAACAATTTCCATTCATTATTATGCACATTTTCAAAACACCAAAAACCAATTTGCAATCACGCATCGAAATACTAACCGACACGCAGCAACAATTGAATATTTTGTGTTGCAAACATTCCGAAATCGAAAACACAATTCAGTTTCATGCCATGTAATTATCAAGACGTGCGTATATTTTGACAGCTGAAGTAAATGCCCTAAAGTACCAAAATTACAAAGTAAAACCGAATTCTAACGAAAATTTGCATCGAGTTGCATTTTCTAAAATAATTGGTCAAGTTAAAATTGTAATTTTTTCGTTAGAGATTCATCAAGTCGATTTTTTACTTCGGGGCAAGAAATTATTTAACAATGCAGACGAATATTTGAGGAAATTCTGCTTAGACAAAGAGCTGCATTTGAATATATAAGTACTGTAAATTGCGTACTCATTTTTGGTACATCAAAACTGAAATTATGCTGTCCACATATTTGTGTGAATTTTGGGGTACCCTTAGGCAATGAGTTAAACATAATTTCTACACATCAGCTTTTATCTTTTAAATGTTACGACTAAACTTGCAATTTTTTGGAAATATTAGATACCCAAATATGTAGTGATGTCGCATGGATTATTCTCTCTCTGCAACTATTTTCTTTTACCTTCAAAAGCATTTAAAAACTAAACTAACATTATTTTCCTACGACCACTTGTGAAAATAGCAAATAGCATACAGGTTTCATGCATAGAAAATCCGTTATATCACACTAGTGTTGCAAAGTACTTTACAGAACTAGTGTTGCAAAGTACTTTACAACACTCGTGTGATATATATTATGATGTCATTCTAAAAACTGCTATTGGTTTTGCAAGTGACATATTTATTGTAGTGACAGTAAAAAACTTTTTACTTACCTTAAAGAGTAGAACCCAAATTAGCGAAAATCATCTTATAAACGTTAAGTTACTACACATTATAAGCTTCCTTCTAATATTAAAAGAGTAATAATAAAATTTCTGAAAAATTAAAAACATAAACAAGAATAGACATAACCACAAAAACATTAACTTGTTTTACCAATTTTACCCCGCCCAGCACCCCTTTTCACTCCCCGGTCCCGTAAGTTTGATTACTGATATTTTTTAAAAACGGAATATTTTGGATATGCGCCACTTAGGTTTTATTTAGAAGAGTGTCGAAATATGTAAATATCAATAATTTTTAAAAACCCATAAAATAGCAGAAAACCGTTTTAAACTATTACCGTTATTACCTAACCAAACCATATCATTTTTATTAAGTGAGGGCCTTTTTAAATTCCAAAATGATAAAAGATATATAATGTTTCTAGGTAGGTGATTTTCGATGTAATATTATTGTCAAAACAGTATAATATAGCAGTGAGGAAAAGTACATATCACACTAGCGTTACAAAGTAAAAATCACCCTAGTGTTGCAAAGTTCTCAATTGTTTTTTATTTTTTCTGTAAAGACAAACTTTAGGTAGGTAACGCCTCGTGCTACAATATTTCCACTAGTGTGAAATTAGTCATTTTCCACACTTGTAATGTAATATACTAATTAACAATAGTTTTATTTCTATTTTTAAAACATACCTAAAAAATCAAGCACAGTTAACATTAATAATAATTTAAATAAAAAATATTTACAAAATTACACAAGAAATCAGGTAAAATATACATGGTGTTACAGATTATTGTAAGGAATATTTAAGGACATATTTTGCAACTAAAGGTGTGAAAAAGTTTTTGTAAAAAGTTCGAAAATGCTTCGTTTTTATTATACGGGGTGTTAAACTTTTTCATTCTAAATACTTTACCATTTTTTAAAAACTTTTTAAAACATTTAAACAGGCTTTGGTTTAGTTAGAACCATATTTATTTTATTCTGAAAGCGATGCCGTTAAGTACCCAAAAAATGATAAAGTAAACAAACCTTTTCGAAAGCATATAGCCTCTGACAGAGCCTGATTACAAATTTTTTAGATAAATAAATCTGGCGTGCCCTAAAACCTGTAACGCGTGGCGTAGTCGTCGGGTTGAATATTTTTGCTGCAATAAATCATTGTTTACAAAAGGGTTTATTTGCTTTATCATTTTTGTGTACTTGGCGGCATCGCTTTCAGAATGAAATAAATATGGGTTTAACTATACGCGCAAATGTTTTTTAAACATTAAAATTAAGAAATTTAGAATATACATTTTTAAAATTTATTTAAAATTTATATCTACAATGAATTGTTCTTTAAAAATTACAAATACAAAAATGAAATGATCCGATTTATAAAATAATTATTGTTTTAAAAACTGTGCGTAAAAATAAAGTTAAAAGGCACATTTAAGCAAAATTAATCTGGCTCTAAGAAAGATACACTACTTTTTGCAAAACCCGCGTCGCGTCGTCCAGCTTTTTTGCTAAGTATAAAGACTTGTTTTAGTAGGGGAGGCAGCGCTAGATTTAAAAAGTCATTTTATACAGGCTGAAAATTTCATAAGTTACAGTTTTTTCCTCATATTTAACAGCGAAGAGCGTCAGCTGCCCAAGTAGCGGTGGATTCAACGATGGCAGCATCTGAAAGTCGTTTAAAATAAAAAGACAAAAGGTAATTTTATACTGGTTCTAAATTTTTAAGACATTTCCTTAAATGATTTTAAACTAAAAAATAGTAAGCTGTATTGAGGATGGTGGATCATACGTCAGCCACGTATTTAAAGATTAAAAAAAATTAATTACAAACTCATTTTATACATCATAAAATTTACACAGGTAATTATTTATATTTTCAAAATAATAGAAAAACCGTCAGCCGGACTTTTAATGGGGAAAAGACCGTCAGTCAGCGCCATTAATATGCTGCGCCAAAATTCGTAATTTTCTTAAACGTGTTTATGGCCTATTTTCGTGTATTGTAGAGAGAACTGTAAATGGGTTGTTAAAAAATAATTAAACAAATTAACGAAATATTTAAGTTTTTTTTAATTTCTAAATTTACGGTTAACTTAGAGACTGGTAGCCACAAGCTAAAAAAATATATCCAAAAATGTTTACTATACCGACTTTTATTTTGTATATATTTTAGTGCAAATATTGAGTATTATGTAAGAATAATTTAAAAATTTTAGCACTGACAGTTTATTTTTCAATTAATGATAATGTAGGAAAATGTTCTGTTAGAAAAAATAGAAATATATTAAGCCTTATCCTGCAAAAATATTGGAAACTAATTGTTTTATACCTCTTATTATGTAAGTTTACATATACCAGAAATACTATGACATATCTATTTTCTCGGTTCAAGGTCACATTTTCTAAAAACAATAAATATAAGCAAACATTTGACAAAAAATTACTACTTTTATGCTTCTCAAACCCACCGATCTAAACACTTTTAAGAAAAACACCATTAGAAACTTTATTTCCCAAAGACGCTTTTTTAACTCGCCAACCGTTTGAGGTTAGGTCGCGCCAAGATGCTCAAAATCACTGTTTTCTTGACAAAAAGGTCAGTATCTCGTTTTTTATTTATTGGACAGAACCAATATCAATTTTAATGCAAAGTTTCATTTTGTTAAAGTAAAACCCTTGGAGAGACAATAACTTCCACCGTCTTTTAAAAATACCATTTCTTACCAAACCCTGTATTTAACTTTCTTTAATTGTTTTAATATTTTTTTACAGTTAGCCCATTATATTTCAATTTTTTTTTAAATTAACTCTCTGTTTATTACCATTGTTTTATGACAACACCGATACATGAAACATTTTTAATTGTATACAGGTAAAAATGGGCATTCAGGATTCATTTCGTCAATAAGACAGAATAAATTGCAATACGCAAAGATGGTGCCACCGTTGACTCCTCCGCAAGAGCGGCGACTTACGCTCATTTTGATGACTATCTAACACTATTCTGCTGCAATAAATAAAATTCATTCGGTATAAAATTGGTATAAAAACATAGCCCTACCTCCCCTACTATTAGCACTCATTTCACTGATGTTTTAGAAAACTATTTGTTATGTGCATAAGTGTATGACCTTCTGCGTGGGTGCTTTTTCTACTTTAAAGTAGGTATGGTGTTTTCCTATGACCACAAGTGAAAATAGCACTGTTTCCATGCATTAAAGATGACTTATATCACACAAATGTTGCTACAGTATATTACATAACAAGGGTCGAAAGGGATATATTTCACACGGGTGTGAAAACTTTGGAAACAAGTCATGTACAATATTTTTCCCCTAACCAAAAGTATTTATCATCAATCTTAAATAATTTGGTTTTGGCTTAAGACCGTTTTTTTTTAAATAAAATACCAGTGGCGCTGATCCAAAATATCCTGTTTTTAATTAATTATAAGTTAACAAACTTGCAGGGCCGGGGAGGGACTAGGGGTGCTGGGCGGGGTACCTTACAGAATTACATGCAATAAGTGTTTAAATATGCAGGTTTTGTACTTATTGCAATTAAAATTAAATAAGTGGTTTTCATGAAAATCTTAATTTTAAGATGTGAATCACGAAGAGGGAAGTGTGCTCATGTATGCGCACCTTTACCCCTCACACAGATTAATGGTATTTTTAAGATTTCTAGGAATTATACCAAAGGTCACAGTCATTCCTTTTTCATTCAAAGATCTTTAAAAAGTATTAAATTAAGTAAAAAAGATGATGAAAAAATTATTGAAGCAGGTAGGCTTTTTAAGGTAACCGAATCCATACTAATCCAAACCTAATATAAACACCACGTTTTTGCAGTAACTGGTATTTGACGAAAAAAAAGAAACGAAGTTAAAAGTTCTGTTTTGCTGCTAGCCAAATTATTTTTTACTTTAACACCAAAAGGGCTTACATGTCTAGCTTTTCGGTACGCTGCAAAAAGGAACATTTATCATTATACAAAAAAGCCCTTAAATAAAGATTTGAGAGTCTAAAGAAACGATTAATAGAATTAACCAACTAACCAACACATATGTCAATATGTTTAAATATGCGCTTAATTACCCATCCCATGCGCACAGTTACCCCATAGGTTGGGAAATCGCGCGCAAATACTTTTGTTTCCTTTTTGTACCACAACATAATTATCTGTTTATTCTATTAGCTTATTATTGTGTACACACAACACACAAAATAAAATAATTAACGTATCTTACTGTTTTTTTTTAATTTAGCCTAAATTTTTAGTTTGGTGGGAATTACAATTTTTGCTTAGGTGCGCACCATTTTCCCACTCTCCCTTACTTAGTGTTTATGCTGTGGTGTATTTTAACAGTTTTAAACCAATGCCAATAATTTTTTTGGCGTTTTTCTAATCCAAAAATAAGCGGGTTATAAGTTATCATATTAAACCAATGACATAAAGTCATTATGTTATATGTTATAACTTTTAATACAAGACAATAATTTGTAACAAAGACATAAAAACTAATAAAGTTCTTCGCAGAGATATTAGAGACATTTTGCACCCCTTATTTTGCAATTCCGTTGTGGTTAACGTTATTCTGAGACTGCGCAGTAACGCAAACATGATCCGTTATCGTTATTAACCATACCGGACTCCTTTAATTACGGATGAAAACCGAAGAGCTTATCGTTATCGTTATCGTTATTGTTAAACTGCGTGGTTACCGGATTGTAGAAATTTTAATATCAATTATTTAAAAGGTTAAAATTTTAATGCCGTATTAATTAAAATATCATTTATACATAGGCTCTAATTAGCGAAAAATTTATAGCAGTGTTAAAAATCAAATAGTGTTAAGAAATTAAGACGGACTTGCACTTTTACGAATATTCTAAATCAGTAATTAATTTAGATGTTACAATCTGGCACACTTGCTTTTATTCTACTATCAAACCTAACCTTACTTTTTGTGTTTTGCTTATACTGTATTGTTTGCATCTACTTTAAAAAACGAAATCAGCAGAAGTGTTTGCATTTATTTAAATATGAATTTATATCTTATGAAGAATAAAAGTAAATACTGATTTTTCGTTAACTTTAAAATGGGTGAACCACAGGCAAAAATAAGGTAATGTGTCGAAAGCGCAGACGCAAGATATATTTCTTAAAAGAGGCTGCAAAATCTCTGTCTAAAACTGCTGCCGTAATCGTTATGTTTAATAACGATAACCATAAGGAGGCCAAAAAACGTCTGTTATTTTAAGAGGTGCAAAATGTCTCTATTAAAATAACGCAAGCCCGTTATCTTTCTCGAAGCCAATGAGTTTAATTAATACTAAAAAACGTTAGTATTTTCATTTAAGAGCGGCACGTTGCGTTTACGCCGTGTATTTACACAATAAAATCATGGAGTGTAATTGCCATAACTTACCGACCTCATGTCTGAATTTATAATCAGCGCAAAAGTGTCTTAAATAGAGCCTTAACAGCTAGTAAGAGATCGTAAAATCTTTTAACTTAGTCTTGTGTCTTAATAATAAGAAATAGAAAGAAAAGTTATTATTCTTGGGTTGTTTGGTTATAGGTATTTGACCACCTGTATTGTTGATCGCGATTTTTTCGTTTAAGAATTGAACAGGCGCGGCTGGTAAGTTTTTTTAGATGGGTCAAATTTTTTAAGTATGTAATAGCTTTGTTCGCGGGTCTAGTAATGAACCGATTCTGAACCAGAACCGAACTGGTTTAGAATTGTTTTAAAGCGCATGTCTAGTTATTTATTAGTTCGGAATTTTTATTTACCGCGAACGATTTTCTATACAGCTGAGGATGTATTCTAACCTAGCCTTTTGGTTAGGATTTTTCATGGTTAAATTGGATACTATACAAAAAAAATTAACAAAAAGGTAAATTGTTATACTGTCGAATGCCACTCGAGGTCTCTCGGCGGAAGACGAGGGATTCCCTGCCTCCTCTCGTTTTTAACATAAGTACCTAGGTGTATTTAACTAAAGATAAAATTCAAACAACAAGAAATGGTAAAATCTTGTAATATTGTCTATATTTTTTAATTAAATCTTTAATTATTTTATTGCATACATACATTCATACGGAATACAATTAAAAATCCTTTGTTTATATACGCTCAGAATCACAAAAATATTAAAAAAAAATATTCAACAGGTATATTAACCCGCATAAAAGTGGCAAAAACAAATAAACTGTAATACAACGGTTTATTTCTGTACCACAAAAACAGAAAACAGCTGACCATGTCGACAATACGCAGGAAATTCCGAACTGAACTTTTAGTTCCAACAAAAATCCCAGGACTGCTAATCAGGTTACGAACCGGTAACGAACTGATTCCATTGTAACCCGGGAACACAGAACTGTTACTAAAAATTTAGGATTTTACTAACCGCGAACGCTGCTTTTTTCCTGCGCATGCGAATAGTCCCAGAACCGGTTTAGAATCAAACCCGCGAACAAAGCTAATAATTCCCCGCTATACAACGTGTTACTTTTTTATCTTGTAAAACAATATTTACATTTATGAAGGGACTTTAATAATGTGATGTTTTTAATTCTGCCGAACAAAAGTGTACCTATACAAATAACCATTGCAAAAACTATTAAATACTAAATGAACATTTTGTTATTATACAAACGCAAACAGTTTTAATGGTATAACTTTAATTTTTCGTTTATACAGGGTGTTATTTAATAAGTGTCCGATATTTCAGAGAGTGATTTTTCAAGTATTTTTAAGGTAAAAAGTTCCTATGAACATGTGGTCTAAGATGCTTCGCTTTCAAGATACAGGGTGTCAAAGTTTTATTTTTATTTATGTTTTTTCTGCATAATTTCCTAAATAATGCCGATTTCCGAACGAAAATTGGTACCTGGGGTTTTTGACATGAGAAATTTGAATTTGTTCTTAATTTAGCTCTTACTTGTAGAGGGCGCTAGCCACATGTATATTCCCACTTTCAAAGGCCCATGACTTTTTGTACAACCCTGTATTTACATTTTTGTTAAAAGAAATGGATTCCTTAGTCATTTTTACGTAAAAAGGTACTCTTATTAGATGACGCTAGGAGCAACCGTTTTCGAAATATTTTAGTTTAAAATAATCGATGCATACGCTTAGTAATAAATATGCTAAGTAAAGACCGCCGAAAATGACGGTTTTATCAAGTAGCCTAGTCAATGCATTTTGTTTGTGTTGTCATGTAAAAATTCAGACATAATACAATTTTGACGTACTTTGACGTACAGTTGAGTAGTAGGTAATAAATATTAGTGAGTTTTTTAAAATGGTAAATTTTACCAATGCTGAGTATGCTGACATGCATTTTACATACGGACTTGCTAATGGAAATGCTTATGAAGCTAAACGTTTGTATCAGGAGCGTTATCCGAATCGCATAGTTCCAACTCCAAAAACTTTTTCAAGAATCCACGGTCGGTTAAGAGAAACAGGAACATTTGAGAAAGCTAGTCACCTGTCAGGTGCAGTTCGAACGGTAAGAACCCCAGATATCGAAGATGCAGTCCTTAATATGGTAGAAGAACAGCCGGATACAAGCACCAGAAAAGTAGCGTTTACGTTAAATATTTCTCATTTTCTGGTATGGAAAATTTTAGTGGATAATTTATTATATCCTTATCATGTTCAAAGAGTTCAGGCACTGCTACCTCGTGACTTTCCCTTACGTATAAATTTCTGTCGTTGGTTTCTCCAATGCCTTATTCAAAACCCTTTGTTTCAAAACCTTATCCTGTTTACCGACGAAGCAAATTTATCACGTAACGCTATACGTAATTTTCATAATAATCATATGTGATCAAATGAAAACCCACATGCAATAAAGGAATCACATTTTCAAGAACAGTTCTCTGTTAACGGGTGGGCAGGAATCCTGGGAGATAATTTGATAGGTCCATTTTTCCTTCCGGGAAGATTAAATGGCGAGATATATCGTCGTTTTCTTGTAGAGAATTTGCCTATTTTACTGGAAAATGTGCCACTTAGACTAAGGAATGAGATGTGGTTTATGCATGACGGTGCCCCTGCACATTTTAGCATCCAAGCGCGAGAGTTTTTAAATCAAAATTTCAATAATCGTTGGATAGGTAGGGGAGGGACTCAACCATAGCCTCCTAGGTCGCCAGACCTTAATAGTTTGGATTATTTCCTTTGGGGACATCTAAAAACATTAGTTTACCAAACACCTATTCAAAATGAAGAAGAACTGAGAAATCGAATAATGGACTCTTGTAGAACGATTGAAAATACTCCAGGAATTTTCCAGAGGGTACGCGAATCAATGAGGAGAAGATTGGATGCGTGCCTACAGGCAGGGGTGGGCATTTCCAACATTTATTGTGATTTTGATCTAGTTTTTCATCCTGTTTTTATTTAGTGTTCGTCTGTTATTTTTTTTAATATTTCATGTTGCTTAAAAAAGTTAATTTACAAAATTGTTCCATTTTTTCAAAACACATGCATCGATTTCAAACCAAACCAAACCAAACCAAAATATTTCGAAAACGATTTCTCCTAGCGTCATCTAATAAGAGTACATTTTTACGTAAAACTGACTAAGGAATCCATTTCTTTTAACAAAAATGTAAATACAGGGTTGTACAAAAAGTCATGAGCCTTTGAAAGTGAGAATATACATGTGGCTAGCGCCCTCTACAAGTAAGAGCTAAATTAAGAACAAATTCAAATTTCTCATGTCAAAAACCCCCAGGTACCAATTTTCGTTCGGAAATCGGCATTATTTAGGAAATTATGCAGAAAAAACATAAATAAAAATAAAACTTTGACACCCTGTATCTTGAAAGCGAAGCATCTTAGACCACACGTTCATAGGAACTTTTTACCTTAAAAATACTTGAAAAATCACTCTCTGAAATATCGGACACTTATTAAATAACACCCTGTATATTCTGTTTTAGGTATTAACGACAGTTCAGTCCATAAAACATTATTAGTATCTGTACTACGCAGTTTTACCGTCAGGAATTGTGGCAAAAGATTGTGGAAGGAGTCAATATCATCAGGGCCCAAGAAGAATCATTATTTGGTCAGGCAAATTTTAAATAAAAGAATTGGGCAATGTGTTCTAGTGGATGGTGAACATTTTAAACATTTATTATAATCAATAGCCTTTTCTAACTTTATCGTTGTTAATTAAATTTTAGAATGTTCATGCGCAACCTAATAAAAAGTCGTTTATTTCGAAAACGGTCTACTTTGTGAAAATCAAAAAGTATATCTTTTTGACTAAAATTTAATGCTGTTTTATTATTTCCACTTGCGAATGTGCATACAGGTAGTTCAAAAAAGTTAGGACCATTTTAATCAATCAATGTTATTGTATGTGGCGCCATCTAGTGGTAATATCAATATATATATTATATTCGTGTTCGTCATCCCAAATACTTAGAGTACACCAAATTTCACTTTAATCTGTCCAGTGGATTCCAAGATATTTCAATAAATGTTTGGTAAAAAATTAGTTTTAACACCCTGTAGAACAAAAACCAATAACATTTTGCTAAGTGATATTGAGCTCAACCAATAACACCTCCACAGTGGGTGTTGGCTCAACGCTTTATTTTCATGTCAGGTATCCTACATTAACCTATGTCCAATTAATTACGGGACACCCTGTATAAAGAAGAGTTTCAAATAATTTTAAGTAAATCGGCCAAGTAGAACTGGAGACACCAGGTACCGTCTTGAAAAAGACAGTTTCGAGGAAAACGCTTTTTTTAAGTTTGGCGTCAAGTTTTTTGCAGTCTAAGTCACGATATTTTAGGCTCACATCTATTTAATTTGCTATTTCTGCTTCATACATCGGACCTTATTTGACTTAAAAAAAAAACTATTTTCCGCGTTTTTCTCTTCCAATCAAACAGCTTGGATGCTCGTATCTCAGAGCGATAGATCTGTGGGTTATTCGATTAGTTCTAGCATAGTTCTGGCCGAGCCACTTTCGATGTCGCGTCAGCAAAATACTTATAACTCCGAAAATGCTTCGAATTTTAAAAAACCTTTTTAGGCATATTCCTAAATATCTAAGCTTTAAAAAACATAAAAAGTGTTTTTTTTTTGTTAATTTCTACATCATGTTACCCTCTTAATGATGATATTATTTTGGTAATATCATTAATAGCAATTTAAAAGTTTACACAAATGAAGAAAAATGCGGTAAAAATTAACTACAGCCGTTTGTACAGTGTCGATTCTATTTGCACTGCTCATTCAGAGGCAGGTCTGATGTATTTGCTAAGTAATCTGATTGGAGAAGGTGTCAATTTACTTTGCTGAAATGTTTACTTCTTTTGTTGACTTTACAAGACAGTGATGTACTTACTTATTTGTTTTATTTACACGTAGGTATCTCAGTAAAGATTAAGTTTTAGTTCCATGGACTAATCTCTGAGGTACGACTCTGTTGTTGTTAATAAACTTTTAAAGGCGATTTTTATGTTTCTTTAAAAAAAAAAACGGTTTCTATGAATATTGGCTAAAGTTGCTTTGTTTCTAAGTACGGGGCGTTAAACTAAAAAAAAACTAAAAATATAACTATTTAGGGTTTACTTCATATCAAGTTTTACTTATTTTTGTTTTTGAAAAAAGTAAAGACCTTTTATTTTTTTTGCTCTCTAGTAAGAAATAGTCCTTCAATCTGTATTATTTTTACATTGGTCCTTAAAAAATGTCCTACTCTGGTGTAGTGGGCACCACAGGGGTCGTGTGCTTAGGGCATCATGAAGTCTTTAGCCGGTACTGCCATGGAACTATATGCCAAGCACTATCTTGCAAAGAATATTTGGATAGTTTCATCGATTTAGATTTTTAGGTTAAGTTGTATACGTTTAAATTATTTCCTGAAAAACTTAGATTAAAGCTAACAATTAATTATTAATTAATTTTTACTGTTAGTTTGGATGACAGAAATTTATTTATTCGCTGATAAATAGTATCTACAGTGTGAGCCAAATTAAACTTCCACACTTTTTAACTAATAATAACTTTTTATCTGTTGCGTCAATCTTTTGTGTGTGAGGGGGTAATAGGTATATTTGTTTTCTCTAGGTTTGCCAATTTTGATCAAGTAGATTTCACCAGGACTAGAATTACGGAACTTTTTCCAAAATGATGCATTAAACTTCGTGGCAAAAAAAATTATCTACAATTAGGCTAATACGTTTATTTTTAATTAATTTACTGTTAGGTTTGCTCTGCATCCAACTCAGTAACCATGGTAACCTCACATTTTTGATTTTCAAAGGACACTAAAAAAAACTATTGACCGCACGCGAAAGCATCAAATAGCATAAAGAAGGGGTTGCGCGAGGGGAACTCATTGTGCAACTACTAGTGGTGACGCGGCGCTCGAAAAAAGTATCCGTGCGCATTGTTTATTTTGTGATTAAAAGGTAAAATAGTTGCAAGCCGAAAAACTTTATCTATGATAGTTAAATGTATTTCGTTCCCAATCAGGTAAGTGTTAATCTTAAATAAATTTATTGCAGTTTAATTAGGTACAAAGATTTGGGATATAATTCTAACCGGTTTTCTAATAAATTTACTTTTCCTTTAAAATTTCAGGTTGGGGTTAGTTGAGCTACAGTTGCCCAACTAACCCCACGGTTTTAAGTATAAAATGTTTTTTTTTTTATTTTTTAGGATACGGACTTATAACAGTAAGACTACTAGAGTCTCTTCAGGATTTAAAAGAGGCTGCAACCCGAACTTTGTACAAGGAACAAAAAAAACGACCTAACTATCTAACCTATAAATTTTCTCTGAAAATAGTTTGACCATACCCAAGAAAAGGAGCCAAATCAAACAGAAGATAGAGAAAAGCTGCAATTTTAACAGATACAGAAGGCATTACAAGAGAAGCAAAATAAAACTGCCTAAAAAGTTTAAAAAACGAAGATGAATTGATAGGTATTAAATTCAACAGTTAAGCTAAGCTAGGCAAGTTGCTGTTTTATTATTGAGATTTATTGTTTTTTCACTATAAGATTATAAATATAAAAAGCAAATTGTCCAAATGTATTTTTATTGTAAACGTATCTAACGTTCAAGCCATGATTTAACTATACTTTCTAAGTGCTCCACTAGCCCCATACCCTTGCTCAACTTACCTCACCTATGGGGTACGTTGGGCATACTTGACTATCTACATTAAAATAGATGTAGCTCCTAAATTTGGCTTATTAGAAAGAAATTACTATGGACTCTAATACAAAGGGATAAATTGCTAATCCATCAGTATGCATTATAAGCCATTAAGACTTATTTTTGAGGAGCTATAACCGATCAAGTGAAAAATTGCTCAACTAGCCCCGCCCTACCCTACAATATAGGGCTTTTAATTAATTAAGAAATGTCGCTGTAAAATTTTTACTTTTAAGCTTCCTCCTTTTATTCTGTTGAAAAAAACAAATAAAAAAATGCAAGATGACAAGTACGCATTTGTTTAATGATATCTACATGTTACAAATTTACCTAGTCAAAATAATACTTATTGTATTTAATAAAATAACAGTATTTTAATTAAAATGATCTCAAACTTAAAACGGCTGAAAATACCTATCACATCATCCAAAGAAAATACCAATTCGCATAGGAATTTTTATGACTTACTTGAGTGCCATATGACGTTGAAAAACCCAGTACAAGATATGTAATTAATAAATCCTATCACGTTGCTACCAAGTAATATATGTGCAATAAATATATGACCGAAAACAACAACCAAATACTAAACGATACAAGACGGGCAAAAAGTGTTCGTGAATACCATTGCGAAATCGTTTTGCTACTGTTGCTACTGTTTTGGAATAAATTATTTATTTGATGGTCCTATAAAGTTTTTGGGACAATATTTATATTCTGTAGCGTATGTGGGAAACAATTTTATTGAAATGTTTGTACAAGGTGTTGGAATCGATTTAATAGATTTATTTTAATCAATAAGTTACCGTTATGATTTTATAGATAAAATTCCATCCAACGAGTCCTGAGTGGCTTTCCAGTGAGGCAAATAGAGTGCTCCTGAGTAGCTCAGGAGCATTTCGTTCTACTTTATGGCGTTCCAGTGACGGAAAGTGTTATGCACCTGAACCATTCCGTTTTTCTTTCCGTTTGCCCCTCATGCACCTCTTTTGGTTTTTGTGCTTAAAACGTGTTTTTTTTATGATTAAGGCTGGATTTTTTAAAATTATTTATTTAAATGGAATTAGATATTAAAAAGAGATTATGATTATAAAGCCAAGAAAGGTTAAAAAAAGAATTTTTAAAATTTCTTAAAGTTATTTCTCTTTCCTTGTCTAAGGATGCGTTCCAGTGACTACCTTTTTATAGCAGATCAAGAGCTTCAAGCCCTGAAGCGTGAAGTACAAAAATTTTGGTCACTGGAAAGCTACCCAGAACGTTTTTCCATTTTTTGGCTGTGCGTCAAAATTTTGTCAAGAGAACACGGCGTTCTTTCTTCTTCTGTTGAGTGTTTAAACGAAAAAAACATCCGTATTTATAAGACAATGTGACATTTGTATCTATTAATAATTTAACTGGAAGCAATGCAATCCTTCCGATGACAGAGTAGTAGAGAGAAATATTTGGCTACTTATATAACGCCATAAAAAAAAAAAAAAAAATATGTGTCCGAGCAGTCAACGATATTATTGCAAAGGACGATAAAACAACTCCGTGTCCAAAATAAACATTAAATGACCTTAGTTAAAAATCGTTGGTTTTTGAGATATTGGTACTTAAAATTGTTTAAAACCGGAGATTTTTGGCAATTACATATAAAGAAATTATTATTTTTAGATTTTGATTTTATTTTTAATCATTTCATTAATAAAAACCAAATTTAAACTTATATTTATTTTAAGGAGTTTCATTTCGGTTAGGCCTACAAAGATCTTTTATTTAAAATATTTAAAATTTTAATTTTTCACATTTTTAAACGGTTTTTGCGTTTTTAATGGGATTTTGCCAATTTTAAAAACTGTCTACTTTTCGACAACTAGATATTTGCAATTCATCGTTAGGCACTCTATATATAAAAGAATCAGGGGCGTGCGGTCAATGGAAGCAAGGAAAACAATGCTTCCCTTGCTTTCATGCAAAAACTGATAGAAGAATTGAAATAAACTATAAATAGGTAAGTTTTATAAAATGCGGAAGCATTGCTTTCCTTGCTTCCATGCAAAAACTGATAGAAGGATTGAACTACACTATAAATAGGTAAGTTTCATAAAATTGCGGAAGCATTGCTTTCCTTGCTTTCATGTAAAAACTGAGATAGGAATCCAACTCGACTATAAATAGGTAAGTTTTATAAAATTGCGGAAGCATTGCTTTCCTTGCTTCCATGCAAAAACTGATAGAAGAATTGAACTACACTATGAATAGGTAAGTTTTATAAAATTGCGGAAGCATTGCTTTCCTTGCTTCCATGCAAAAACTGATAGAAGAATTGAACTACACTACAAATAGGTAAGTTTTATAAAATTGCGGAAGCATTGCTTTCCTTGCTTCCATGCAAAAATTGATAGAAGAATTGAACTACACTATAAATAGGTAAGTTTTATAAAATTGTGGAAGCATTGCTTTCCTTGCTTCCATGCAAAAACTGATAGAAGGATTGAACTACACTATAAATAGGTAAGTTTCATAAAATTGCGGAAGCATTGCTTTCCTTGCTTTCATGTAAAAACTGAGATAGGAATCCAACTCGACTATACCTAAATAGGTAAGTCTTATAAAATTGAGGAAGCATTGCTTTCCTTGCTTCCATGCAAAAACTGATAGAAGAATTGAACTACACTATCAATAGGTAAGTTTTATAAAATTGCGGAAGCATTGCTTTCCTTGCTTTCATGTAAAAACTGAGATAGGAATCCAACTCGACTATACCTAAATAGGTAAGTTTTATAAAATTGCGGAAGCATTGCATTCCTTGCTTTCATGTAAAAACTGAGATAGGAATCCAACTCGACTATACCTAAATAGGTAAGTCTTATAAAATTGCGGAAGCATTGCTTTCCTTGCTTTCATGTAAAAACTGAGATAGGAATCCAACTCGACTATACCTAAATAGGTAAGTCTTATAAAATTGAGGAAGCATTGCTTTCCTTGCTTCCATTCAAAAACTGATAGAAGAATTGAACTACACTATCAATAGGTAAGTTTTATAAAATTGCGGAAGCATTGCTTTCCTCGCTTCCATGCAAAAACTGATAGAAGAATTGAACTACACTATCAATAGGTAAGTTTTATAAAATTGCGGAAGCATTGCTTTCCTCGCTTCCATGCAAAAACTGATAGAAGAATTGAACTACACTATCAATAGGTAAATTTTATAAAATTGCGGAAGCATTGCTTTCCTCGCTTCCATGCAAAAACTGATAGAAGAATTGAACTACACTATCAATAGGTAAGTTTTATAAAATTGCGGAAGCATTGCTTTCCTCGCTTCCATGCAAAAACTGATAGAAGAATTGAACTACACTATGAATAGGTAAGTTTTATAAAATTGCGGAAGCATTGCTTTCCTCGCTTCCATGCAAAAACTGATAGAAGAATTGAACTACACTATCAATAGGTAAGTTTTATAAAATTGCGGAAGCATTGCTTTCCTTGCTTTCATGCAAAAACTGATAGAAGAATTGAACTACACTATAAATAGGTAAGTTTTACAAAATTGCGGAAGCATTGCTTTCCTTGCTTCCATGCAAAAACTGATAGAAGAATTGAACTACACTATAAATAGGTAAGTTTTATAAAATTGTGGAAGCATTGCTTTCCTTGCTTTAATGCAAAAACTGATGGAAGAATTGAACTACACTATAAATAGGTAAGTTTTACAAAATTGCGGAAGCATTGCTTTCCTTGCTTCCATGCAAAAACTGATAGAAGAATTGAACTACACTATAAATAGGTAAGTTTTATAAAATTGCGGAAGCATTGCTTTCCTTGCTTCCATGCAAAAACTGATAGAAGAATTGAACTACACTATAAATAGGTAAGTTTTACAAAATTGCGGAAGCATTGCTTTCCTTGCTTCCATGCAAAAACTGATAGAAGAATTGAACTACACTATAAATAGGTAAGTTTTATAAAATTGCGGAAGCATTGCTTTCCTTGCTTTAATGCAAAAACTGATGGAAGAATTGAACTACACTATAAATAGGTAAGTTTTACAAAATTGCGGAAGCATTGCTTTCCTTGCTTCCATGCAAAAACTGATAGAAGAATTGAACTACACTATAAATAGGTAAGTTTTATAAAATTGCGGAAGCATTGCTTTCCTTGCTTTAATGCAAAAACTGATGGAAGAATTGAACTACACTATAAATAGGTAAGTTTTATAAAATTGCGGAAGCATTGCTTTCCTTGCTTCTATGCAAAAACTGATAGAATAATCCAACTACACTATAAATGGGCAAGTTTTTAAAAATTGCTTCCCTTCTTTCAAATTCCACTGTACGCCCCTGAAAATAATAAATATAAAGGTTAAACAATAAGCGCTTTGTTAGACACATATATAGGCCAGAATTTTCATAAAATATCTATAATAATTACCTTTATTAGGAGCCTGCATGGCTTATAGCAATATTCATAATTACATATTGTCTTTATCTATAACCTCACATACTCGCTTCACATAGTGATTTTCCGTATTAGACAACCAACGCCTCTAATAATTGGGTGATGAAACATATAAAATAACAATACTGAGTTTCTCATTCAATTAAAAATAAAAATACATATAATTTCAAAAATCATAATTTGTGATAATTGTTCCTTACCTTGGAGTTTTAAACAATTAGTTATGGTAGAGGAATTTTAAAAATTGTAGTGAAATTATACGTGTATCCTTAGAAGGAATCCAAATAACATATTATTTTTGATAACTGTGAATGTAACAGTCGATAAATTACAAAAAATGTATCACTTAAGTGGGTTTATGGCAGTAAAGCCATAAAAACTAATATTTTTTAATAATTGGTACTTGGCTTTCCTAAAATCGTACCGAATTAAAGTATATATGACTCGATAAGATCTAAAATGGCAGCTTTAATTTCCGGTTGAATTCTTCAGAGTTAGGACCATGCCTCGTAGGGGGCCTGTAATAGGATGTACCAAAAGATACTAATTACCTAAAAAAATAATGTTTATGATTATTATTTTAGAAACGGCAATAAAACGGACTAAAATATGTTTAAATATTTGAAAGTTTTTTTAGAAAGAAGTCATATGGTGTTTTTACAGTTTAAAAGATTTCTTGCGTTAAATTTTTCTTGTGCTTTTTTTCCGATTTCTAAAAACATGCTGCGCTTTTCTATTCATGCAAAAAGAATACACAAAATCTTTTTTTTTATAAAAAATAAAATATTTTAATTTTGATTATTCTAAATTATTTTTAGGATACCAAGATTCAAAATTTGCCACTATAAAATAATCAAGTTCATTCTTGAGTTATAATTTTGTCTTATTTTCTAAAATTAAATAAAATTAATTTTAAAAAAATCACAAAAATAAGGTTAGAAGTTTATTTTTATCTGTTTGCCAGCAAACACTATTTGCCGGCAATATACATTTTTCATATTGGCAATGATGGTAAAGCATTGGCAATTGGTGGCAATATTATGCCAACATCTAATACGCATTAAAAAGACAACTCTAAATAAACACTTAATTGCCAATAAATTTTACATGCAGGCGAATTGCCGGCAAGCATACAAAAATGGCGGCATACCAATCCTGATTAAATAATACATGCCTTTTGTTGCAGGCAAATAAATATTGGATTTTTGAAGACAAACCTTCAACGCATATTCATACTTTTCAAACCATATTATAAACATTGATATTAAACTAACATTAGAGAAAATTTTTTGATCTGTTTTATTTATAATGGCAGCTAAACAACATTATTTTATGTTTTTTTACATAATTTAAAGGAAATGGCCTTTTCATAACATTTTATTGTTAACAAATCATGCAAATAAAAATTCAGTTAAACAAAATGTTTATTATGTATTTTTGAGAGAATAAAAATAAAATGATGGTAAAATTAGCTAGGTTAATTTCTGACGATTTCGACCGAAGGTGACAAATTCAAATTTCCCGCTTAGCCGAAATACAAAATTGAAGATTGACAGATGAAGCAAACTTGTTTTTGTTTGAGACCCCTTTGTGCAATTGATTTTCTACGTGGTTCTCTATCTTTTTAGTTTCTTTTTAAAGAAAAGAGTTTTTTAATAGACATAATTAAGTGTATTCATTACCTAATTAGTGTTTGTCGTATGATTAATTGGTGATGGCTAGTCGAAAAGACGAGTTATTCGGGTAGACTGTTAGGAGCTGTAAACATTTTTTTAAAACCTTTTAAGTTTGTAGTACTTAAAAAATTATATGAAATTAGGGTGGAGTTCCCTTATTAAAAGTGTTAAAGACGTGTTGATTAAAAATATTATATATATATTTATTAGTTTTTTTTTACATTTAACTCCTTTAAAATATTTCTCTCTGTATTTTGAATCTGAAAATTAAGTGTAAGTGTCCCTTGAACACTATCTTTAAGTGTTTTCTTTTGATTTACTATCTTTTTTTTTATTTTAATACATACTTTTTTTTTTTTTTGGTTTATTGTTACAGTATAAAAATTTATATTATGTATTTTTTTAATGATAAAGTTTTCCTGCCTTTTTCTCTCATTTTTTCGATTACAAAATTTTGGGCATTCAACTTATAAAACTTGCAATACTTATTTAATGACAAATGCCATTATCCTAAACGCATTTTTTCATCATAACTTATTAATGACGGATGCCATTACATTATCTGCAACACATGGCCCAATAACTGCCAATTATCCACTTTCGCGTCTTTTTGATAGCTTTTTGCCAATGCCTTGCCATTAAAGAGTGTTGGCAATGCCAGTAAATTAAATATACATGGCCGGCAAAAAATGTTATATGGGCTACTATTCTTTGTCAAATTTTAATGAATTAAGAACCAGATTATCTGCATCCGATAAATTCTAAGAAAAGGGCACGATATTAGCATTTAAAGATTATGGTATTAGATTCAATGCGATCCGTCCAATTGGTTTCGATTTTTATAATGTACCCTTAGTCAGTGACACATGAACTAAAGGAAGAGATTAATCTTTGGTTTGGTTGATGTCGCGTTTACTGTCACATTGCATAAATTGAAGACCCTAACTTTAAAAGGGTCTAAGTACCAAAAATAACAAAAATGAGATTGATTTTTGCTTAAAAAGGTTCTTTATAAAAACCCTTCAGGTAAGTTAACTTTAAGAAGTCTTTTTGGGTTCCTAGAAAAGGGGGCGATTGTCCCCATTGCCTCCGTACGGCTCTGTTCTAATTTACACTGCAAACAAATATTTTTATTAAATGCTGTTGTTGTTGTCAATGCTTAAATTGTACGCATATTTTGCTTTTATTACATTTAAACATACTTTAATTAATTACTTCAATCAAACTAATTACATCCTTCTTTTAAACATAACCTTCAATTTATCATTAATATGGAACACTGCGTAATCTTCAATCGGACTGGGGAAAGATGATTCGAGTTTACAGGTAGCGCAACTCTTTTAAAAACGTTTCGAAGATAAAATCTACATAAGTGCATCATCATTTGTTCGAGAAACAATCGGACGCGTAATTAAAGGAGTTCACTTGACAGTTGTTATGGATTGCCGAAAATCGGACGCTGGACGTTGACTGACGCCAGAACAGAGTCGTGCGATAGATTAATTTATAATAATATTAGCTTTGTTCGTAGAGCAATATTCCAACCAATTTCCAATTTTCTAATGCGCATGTCTGGTTTGAAATAATTTTTAACTCTACGAACGGAATGACGTAAAATGCCAAATGAAATCACAGTCATTGCGCATGTCTCCAACTAAAAATGTCTACAAAATCAGCGATTTATTATGACAGTTGGAAATTAGTTCATAACAGAAAATTGGACGTCTGCGAACAAGGGATTTTTAATCAGCAGTTTAGGAGTTCTTCTCTACGAACGCTTTTAAAAAATGCGCTTGATTTTGATGGTTTCTGACAATGGCGGCTCGCGGGGCTAAAAACAGGTGTGTGCAGGAAAGGAAAGAAAGTGCATTCACCATTTTAGCAAAATTGAAAATACTCAACTATCAAAAGTCTAAGTAAAAAGTCTTAATATCTAAACTTTCCTAAATTTTATACACCAAATCAATCCTTCTATCTTTTATTGCAGCAAATTTATGAATTATATATTCATAAAATGGTTAAGTTTTTATCAGTTCCTGTAGAAGTTCCTTTTGAATTAAAATATTGGCCAAAGATAAAAGTCTACCTTGGAATATAGTGTTTCTTAAGAAAGTTTTTAAACGCTTAAGACAAGAAAAACTCCGTTCCACTGACACGCTTGTCGACGGGATCGTTAAAATTAGCGAAAAAAGTTTATACGCCTCGGTAAAAATGTCTTTATTTGCTCCAACCTGTTTCACTAACTGCTGCAATGAAATATTTCTATACCTTTCATCAGCAAATATAAGGTAAAGTTTATTTTTGAGCCGCCGATTTTTTGAAAATGATTCGGCATATATCTCCATATACCAAGCAATACACCTGATACTCCCACCCGCGATTCTGGCCGCCAGCAAGTATAGCGTAGTCATGGCAACAGAGCGCCAAAGCGTAAACAAAACCCCGCATGAGGTGTATAGTTCGGTCCGTTTTATATTTTCAATACACTTGCTGATCGCGGATTGCGATGTCGCGTTGCCGAAAGCGGAGGAAAGCGACTCGCGCCAGCGGTTAATTTATATGCTAGATTTTTCATGGCAAATTTTAAAAATAAGGAATTAAAATGAGTGAAATGAATTGAATAATAGTAATATGTTTCTTTATGTTTATTATTTATTTTTGGTGAAGTGGCACTTCACTTACTACACCTGAATAGCCGCCACTGGTTTCTGACTGTTCCACAAACAAACCTATTACAGGTGTTAATTCTTAACCACAGAGATGTCGTTACTAACACGTAACCACAGACGACCGGTCATTTTGACCAGTTGTATTTTTTACCAAACATGGACAACAAAAACATTTATTATTATTATTGTATACGCATTATTTTTTACATTTGTTTAATTTGCATTTAATACATGGTTTTAAGTTTTTTTTTGTTAAAACAACAGAAGATATGAATAAATTATTTTCATATTTTCATCATATGCACCAAGAAACTACAGCACGCTGTTTGAAATCACAGAAAAAAACAATTCTAAAGAAAATACATCAAAATATTATTAAAAATATGGTTTATAAGAGCTTTTGTGCTTTGGAACTAAAGAACCTTTTTGAACATTTTTAGCGACTGTTACCATCGCAAAATATTTTTTACTTTTCAATGTCATCTTCATTTTCTTTGTCTTATTTGTTGATCTTAATCTTTGAGTCAGTATTATGATCCGATTGTATATAGTCGACATTTTCTTTGATATTGCTACCATCAAAATCCACTTCTGTCGCCCATTTGGCAAAGTATCCTTATGATAGTAATTCTAGTATTTCCTCTTTTTGTGGGCCTCAGATTACAATTCATACGCAACTTATAAATGTTAAAATAAAAAAAAATTGTATATTTTAAAACTGGTACGTAAATACAGACTACGGTAAATTTGACCGGTGTAGTACTTTAAACCTCAATATTTTACTTGCTTTAAGACATGCACTTTTGATTAATTGAATAATAGCATAAAGCTCAGTTTAGTTAGACCCATATTTATTTCATTCTGAAAGCGATGCCGCCAAGTACACAAAAAATGATAAAGTAAACAAACGTTTTCGAAAGCACATAGCCTTTGACAGAGCCTGATTACATATTTTTGGATAAATAAATAAAAATATTGCGAAAACACGTATCACATATTTGAACAACATCCTCTTATTTCGTCTCTGGCCTGCCATAAAACCTGTAACACGTAGCGTAGTCGTCGGGTTGAATATTTTTTACTGCAATAAATCACTGTTCACAAAAGGTTTATCATTTTTTGTGTACTTGGCGGCATCACTTTCAGAATGAAATTAATAGATAGATAGATAGATAGAATATATTACCTTAAAATGCACAATAGGTACAAAGGGGTCGTCAATTTAAATAAATATAAATATAAATACTATAAAAAATATATAGATATACAAATATACATAGACACATAAATATATAAAATGTAATTGTAAAAACACACAAAAAAAAGAATACAAATGAACAGAAACCTTAGCTATAAATAATTACTATAAATAAAGTTAAAATTTTGTATAACTATATACATATAAAAAAATATTAAAATTGTCAAATCAAAACGCAAGCAAAGTAACAAAGTCTAATGTCCCATATACTCTGTAACCGAGTAAAATGCCTTGTCAATAAGAAATTGCCTAACGGCATTCTTGAATTTACCACCATGCATATTTCTAAAATCTCTTGAAAGCTTGTTGTAGAGAGTAAGACAACCGTAAAAGGAGAGTTTTCGAAAAAGGAGGTCCTGTGTAAAGGGACATCTATAATAGTCCTGTTTCTAGTGCTGTAATGATTTAACTCTCCGAGTCTCCTAAATAGTCCCATATTAGAGTTTACATAAGTCACGCACTTAAAAATAAACACACATGGCAAAGTGTGGATTCTTTTCTGGATAAATAAAGGTTTGCAGCTGTCACGCGGTTTAAGATTAAAAATTAACCTCAGTAGTCTTTTTTGCGCCACAAAGACTCTCTCAGATGCATTACTACCTCCCCAGGACACGATATTATTCGAAAGATGGCTGTAAGCCAGTGAATAGTACACAGAGAGCGATCCCGAGGATTGCATAAAACGCCGAAAATATGGGTCTAACTATACCAGAAAGGTATAAAGACGCATAAACGCAAATGTGTGATGTGTGCCATGATTATGACAAATCGGAAACCTTGGCGGTCAAAATGACTCCTAATCGCATTGGACACAAAAAATGATTTTGCCAGTTTTTTGTATCTTTATATTTTATCTTAGTCATCAAAGCTTTATAATGGGAATTTTTTAATCACTTTTCACACACTTTCTTAGTTAGGTGGGATCACGCCGACCAAATAGATGCAATATAAAAAATAGCTATAAAAAATTTAAATAGGCATAATAACTTTTAAAAATCTCACACGTTGGTCCAAAATGGTTTCAAAAATTCAAGAATGGTTAAATTTACAGGGTAAAAAAAAATTAAACCGGAGCCATTTCCGAAGCCGATTTAACCTGAAGTGACTAAAACATAAAATGTATGCGATAACTCTTCTTTTTTATAACATTTATTTATAATAAGTCTTATTTTTTGCGCTAAAATTTTGAAAGTTATTACTAGTCTAAAAGACTCGTTGACACCCGGTAATGACAAATTTAATTATTTTTAATTTTTTAATTTTTAGTTCCTGCTTCTCCACCACTGACTCAGGCATTTTCATTCGAAACCCTTCAGTCACTCTGGCCCGCTTAAACAATTTGATGCAGCCGTTGATAAATAATTGACATAGGCACTTTGTGCGGCCTTTCATATTGTTGTAACGCGAGTATGGAACAACCGTCGAACCACCCATCACTTAGTGGCTTCTTTATTTGCTGGGCCGAACTTTTCGTCTATCTGATCATTAAGAAATTTACTCGGTCATTCTTGACTCTTCAGATGGTGATATGTCTTTCTTGTTTCAACTTCTTGGCTACTGAAGTATTTTAGGATCTTTTAGTTTTTTTTCGTGAATAAATACTTGTTTAATCACTACAAACACTTATATTTTTTTATTTATTTTATTTTGATATAGAAGCAAATAAGTCGTTTATTTAATGCTGTAAGTGGTTTGCTTATTGAACGCTGGCAGCCAAAATAATTTTGATCACTAGCGTAGATAAGGGAGGGGTTAAGAGGGTAATTACCAACCCTCCCCACAGGATGCTTTGCTAAAGTCTTTTTTCTTCTTTTTTGATCTTTTGGCAGTTACATAATATACAAAACCACATGTTTTGTAGGGTTGGTAGCATATTTGATACTTACCTTACAACACCTTTTTTTTGGTTGTTATATACTGCGGAAGGTCCATTACCCCCCCTTCCCAGAAAATGAAATTATCTTCGCCAGTGATTCCGATTTGGATAAAATGTCAGTTAGAGAAGAAAGAAGATTTTTTTATTATTTGAAAGAACCCAAATTATTGTTTTATTTGGACTTCCTTATAACAAGTTCGAAAAGGATTTTAGAGAAAGTAGAAAAAGTAACAAAAAATAAATAAAAAGCCAAAGCGCAAAGCTACTAATAATATTATTTTAGTATTAGATCTACAGGTTGGCTCACCACAAACGCCTAATTCCCTGTAACAAAAACGGTCTATAATTTAAAAAATAATATTTGTTTATTACTGTTAAAAAAGTATACATTATTACCAATTAAATTGTAGGGATCAACATAGGGTAGGTCCCTGTGACAAAGGGAAGGTTTTTGAGATTGTGAATTTTGAACAAAACTTATCTCACATACTTTTGACTTTGTATGTTATTATGCTGTACTAAAATATATACTGTATAAGCAATAGCTAAAGGTATATCGGCCACTAAAGCAACAAAAAAGGATGTATGTGACTAATCCAATTCGAAATATTTACATGCGGGTATTCACGTTAGATTGTCTCTTTTCCTTAGATTGCCTATTTGATATGTTATTTAGCTGATCCGGTATCAGAGGCGGTTATAGGGGGGCATGTTCCCCATGCCTTCCTTTTATGCCACATTCTTTGTAACCAAATATTTTATACATACATAATGTAAAGTGACCATACATCCCGATTTTGTCGGACAGTTCCGCTTTTTAGACGTTCGTCCCGCCGATTTGAGAAAATGTCCCGATTTTTTTGAAAAAGTCCCGTTTTGTGGTAGAAGAGAGGGTTTTTTCCCTGAGGTAAAGACTTTGGGGGAAAATTCCAGTTTCCAATGGAAAATTTTAAAAGTAAAGACGATCTTTTCTCCTTAAAAAATTTTGAGGACAAAAATACAAAAAATCCATCTTATTTCACTTGTCCCGATTTTCATCATTGAAAATGTGGTCACTTTAATTTTTAAGGCAAATATGGGCATTTAATGATGATGTGCTCCCTCTCCCCAGGGCCGAGTGTGGAATTGAAAAGTGGGGGCGTTTTATTTTTGCTTTTAAAAATATGTAGGATAAAACTAATGTGGTATTTTCTAAAAGGTCATTTCAAGATCTTTTTAATGAAAATAGAATATTCAAGGTACCTTATATAAAAGAAAAATCCGCCCTGTATATTTTCACCAGTATAACCGTTAAAAAGATTTTAAAAAAATTTTTAAGAAAAAACCACATTGGTATATCTAACTTTAGTTTTGGAAATATGGCTATCCAAATCAGCCACACCTTTCAGTTCGCCTGGCAGGTACTTGTGCTCATCAAAAGTGCTGTAAATTTTTTTCAAACCTTACTATCTACTACTATCAAGTTTACAGCTTAAAGTATTTTTTTATTTTAACTTTTAAAAATATACACGGTAATGATGTGCAGGGCTGGTTCACTAGTTCTGGGACTATTTGGTTTTTTGATTACAAATTTTCCATAAAGACTTTAAAAAAGATTTAAATAGCCAGGAGGAGGGTAAACTTTAAGAAAACAAACTTTTTCTGTTTCTTTTAACTGTCGAAACGACAGATTTCTCTTTTGTAAACTTTTTGTGGTTTATCAAGTAAACACCAAGTTTTTACACGTTAGTAATACCTTTTTATATCACAAGATTTGTTAAAAGCGCAAAATGTCAGGTATCTCTTTGCTAGACACTTTAAATACAAGCATGTATAGATGGGTCCACATTTATGTCATTCTGAAAGCAATACCGCCAAGTACACAAAAAATTATAAAGTAAACAAACCATTCGAAGGCACATAGCGCTGACAAAGCCTAATTTCATATTTTTAGACACACTGAAAAAAACACGGCTAAAACACGTGTCACGTTCTTAAAATACATCCTATTATTTTGCCTCTGGGCTGCCATAAAACCAATTGCACGTGGCGTGACACTAGAAACTCGTCGGGTTAAATATTTTTTGCTACAATAAATCATTGTTCACAAGAAGGTTTATTTACCTAATCATTTTTTGTATATAGAAGGAACAATTTAAAAATGTAAATTCGGTGCTCTTTGATAAGAAAAAAAATCACAAAAAGTTTAAAGCAAATAAATCGGCATGCTTGTCTTCGCGGCCGCCTTTGCTATATTTCTTTTATGATATGCCGGTTGATGCGGCTGGTCATCGCACTATGGGATAGAAATTAATTTTTTTGGACAAAATTCTGAAACTTACCAATCTAACTTAAAATGAGGTGGTTTTTACTGGAAAAATATTATAAATTATTACAAATGCTTTTTGGAAACCTAAAACTTATTATATGTTATTATAAATTTACACCCCTTAACATTATTATTTTTTATTGTACAAAATAAACTAAAATGTCAGCTTGTTTGGTTAATTTGGTAGTATTCTAATCAGTAATCCGATGATTATTATCTCATATGATATACAGGGTACGACAATAGGTATGATTTTTTTTAAATGGACTACCCAGAATATTACATCACCACCAAAAAATCTTTTAAAATGCTTTAAAAAATACTACATTTGATGTGTCTCTCTCAATTAGTTTCGGAAATATGTCCATCCAAATTTGAACTATAATTTTAAATTATTCTTAGAAGCGTAATAGAGATACATTTTCCCAACTTTTTTATTTTTTAACGTATAAAATAAATAAAAAATACTGTTTTGTTGGGTAGATTCTGTAGAATCCATATCTTTCATCAGAATGCTTTTATCTTTTAGGATATACAGTGTAGGACAAAACATATTAAATTTTAAAATGGAAAACCTTGTAAATTATAAAAAAATCTTGTATCTGTCCACACACAGAAGTAGCAAAAAGTAGGAAGGCAATTGTAAGTACAAAAACTGATAAAGAAAAAGGTAATAAAATCTTTGACAAAAGTAGCAACATTTCGCGAGACTGCATCGGAAACACAACAATAGCTCTTATTATTTAAACTCTTTTACTTTTTTAGTAAACAAGGCTAATAATAAACTAAGTAGATTAAATGTGGTATATTTATGTTTAATGAAAAAAAACATTTTCACGTTTCTTATAACCCCAGTAGAAGTCGTCATATCCTTTTATAATTTTGCGTACATGTAGTTTAAAGTATCTACTTTGAAATACACAGCATGAGCCATTAAAATTTTAAAGTTGCTTTTTGGCCAAAATAATGGATTTCTATCCCATAGTGTATCGGCGCGTCGCTGTAAAGGATAGCGGCGCCTTTGTATAAAATAGTCCGATTGCAGGCGGCCTTTTTATGTTTTTTGTATTATTTTCAAAGGGTAACGAATTTGCGCTTTTAAAATGTTCTTACTATACTTTGCGGTATTACTTTCAGAATGAATTAAATATGGACCCATCTATAACAAGAATCGAAATATGTGCTCTCTTAGAAAAAGAAAGTTGATTAATAATTGGTTCACTTTGTTTCTTGTATTCCTGTGCGTAACAATAATAATACGTAACTGTTCCTTGGGCTCGACACAATTTTTCTGCTGACCACCGCAAGAACGGATAAGACAAAAAGCGGCAGCCAATTACGAAGTGGCGTTCTGGTCCGGGAAGCGGAACTAATGAGACCCTTTCCAGACGCTGAACACCGAGAGGCTGCTGCGATGCTCCACTCATGGCGATGACGACGTGGGTCGTGGTGGACAACGTGACCGAACATGGTGGACTTATTTCTTTTAAAAGACATTTTTATTTATGGTGAATGACCTATATAACTATAATGTAAAAAATAATTAAAATGCGTTTTTGATGCTTTGAAAAATCTCTTTTAAAAAGTGTTTTTAAATACTCAAGGACTAGCTTCTTTAAATATTTAACCTTATGAAATATTTTTTTTTTCTTGACAACGAAGCAATATAGGAAAATGTAGCAGGATACAAAAAACATAATTTTATTTGCTGAATCTAGGAAACATACTATAAAAAAATTGTAATGTATATTTTCTTACAATTTTATTTTGATAAGAAGTTTCCTTAGACGCCCCTGAATTTAATAATTTTAATTGCGCCTTAATAAGGCTAGAAATACCCCTCACAAATATTATGGAGATTGGCTTCAGGACCTTTAAGATAGTTACAAAAAAACTATTTTTTTCTACGATTAGAAAGAAATCTACATATAGTTTTATTAATTTCCAAACCTCGTATCTCCATAATCGAAAATTTTACAGGAGATAAGAAAAACTTTTCCTTTGGCCTACGATTTTAAATGTTAAATATTTAATCAAATGTTATTTTTTATTAGTTATAATATTATGGCTGGAGGTACGAGCAGGGCAGGATTAACTCTTTGGGCGGCCCTATTCTGGACTTGTTGAGGCGCCTATTTCATCCTACGGCGCCCTACGCTAAAGTAAAATAAAATTGAAGGACCAAAAAAATTACCAAAGACCAAAAACAAAAAGGTTTTTCCTTCTGTAGCGCCTATATTATCTCACGGCGCCCTATTTACAAATTGAAGACCAAACAATAAGGTCCCCATATAACATTTTTTCCTGGCCATGTACATTTAATTTACTGGCATTGCCAACACTCTTTAATGGCAAGGCATTGGCAAAAAGGTATCAAAAAGACACGAAAGTGGGCAATTGGCCGTTATTGGGCCACGTGTTGCAGATAATGTGATGGCATCCGTCATTAATAAGTTATGATGAAAAAATGCGTTTAGGATATTGGCATTTATCATTAAATAAGTACTGCAAGTTGAATGTCCCAAAAGTTAAATAACAAATTTAGAATTTTGTAACCCTTAAAAATTAGAAAAAAGGCAGGAAAGCTTTATCATTAAAAAAAATTACATAATATAAATTTTTATACAGTAACAATAAACCATAAGAAATTAAAGGTACCTATGTAATAAAATAAAATAAAAAAAAGATAGTAAATCAAAAGAAAACACTTAAAATAGTAAGTATTTGAGGGACACTTGCACTCAATTTTCAGATCCAAAACATAGGAAGAAATATTTTAAAGGAATTAAATGTCAAAAAAACTATTAAATTTATATAATATTTTTTATTAACGCGTCTTTAAAACTTTTAATAAGGTAACTTTTCTTATAATTTTTTAAGTCATTACAAACCTAAAAGGTTTTAAACAAAATGTTTACAGCATCTAACAGTCTACTTGAATAACTCGCCTTCTCGACCAGCCATCACCAATTAATCACACAACACACACTAATTAGGTAATGAATACACTTAATTATGTCTATTAAAAAACTCTTTTCATTAAAAAGACACTAAAAAGCTAAAAAACCACGTAGAAAACAATTGCACAAAGCGATAAAACTAAAGCATTGTCTCTGAAAAGCAATTTCGCTTCATCTGTCAAAATCGTCAAATCTTGTATTTCGGCTAAGCGGAAAATTTGAATTTGTCACCTTCGGTCGAAATTAACCTAGCTAATTTTACCATCATTTTATTTTTATTCTCTCCAATATACAAAATAAACATTTTTTTTTTGACTTAATTTTTATTTGCATGATTTGTAACAATAAAATGTTATGAAAAGGCCATTTCCTTTAAATTATGTAAAAAAAACATAAAATAATGTTGTTTAGCTGCCATTATAAATAAAACAGATCAAAAAATTGCACTAATGTTAGTTAAATACCAATGGTAATAATATGGTTTGAAAAGTATGAATATGTGTTAAAGGTTTGCATTCAAAAATCCATTATTTATTTGCCTGCAACAAAAAGGCATGCTTTATTTAATTAGGATTGGTATACCGCCATTTTTGTATGCTTGCCGGCAATTCGCCTGCATGTAAAATTTACTGGCAATTGAATGTTTATTTGGGGTTGACTTTTTAATGAGTATTAGATGTTGGTATAATATTGCCACCAATTGCCAATGCTTAACCATCAATGCCAATATGAAAAATGTATATTGCG
The DNA here is from genome assembly GCA_014170235.1 of Listronotus bonariensis. Classification (NCBI taxonomy): domain Eukaryota; kingdom Metazoa; phylum Arthropoda; class Insecta; order Coleoptera; family Curculionidae; genus Listronotus; species Listronotus bonariensis. Next base: position 20,206 of record JACEGR010002454.1, on the reverse strand, counting down.
GGCATATAGTGTTTGCTGGGTCCTTTCTTGTCTGGCGCCTTTTTTATCCTACAGCGCCCTAAACTTCTGCAAATAAATTAATTAAAAAACAAACCTTCCCTGTCTGGCGCCTATTTTATTACGGCGCCCTAGGCTGTAGCCAGGTAGCCTAGTCAGCCCAATGGTCATCAGTTACTTGGTTTAAGGTTTGTTGGTAATGTTTTTTTGTCATCTAAGTGAATAGTGCAAAAGCTCGATTTCAATCAACTGTGGAGTTGCGAGATTTGCGAATTGGGGTTTTGATATTTTAAATACGTTTTTTCGGCCATGGCCGGAAATATTTTTTCTGGACGCTCACCTTTTCCTATGCTTTCAATATTTACTGATAATGTTTGTCGATGTCAATCAACATTACGTACATAAGGTTTGTTCCAGCAGGCTGTCAGAAATGTTTGCAACCGTTCGGATTCTGCGCACGTCAAATTTGTCATTCCAGCAGTGCCATGTTTCTAACATTATACAATTGTTTGTTGTTCCAGCAGAAGTTTTAAGATGTTGGAAACATGTTGGAAACTGTTTGAAAAGTTTGCAAACTTTCTTCAAACATTACTGACAATTTTTAACATAACCTTTCTTGTATTGACGTATAAGCAGTATGCACGCCTTGTTTATTTTTCGTTCCAGCAGAAAACTGTTGCCAACATTTCTGACTAATGCTTGTAACAATTTCTGCGTTTTACGATTGTTGCTAACATGTTTCCAACATTCTGCTGGAACAAACCTATAGTGTGATAGTAACGTATTATGCCGAGATCAAATAATTTTATTATTTATATTTTATTAACCTAAAAATTTAATATTTGTGCTACCTAAAACAAAAATTAAGGATTTTTACTCTTATTTAAATCATATTTCTAGGCTTCTTGCGTAGTCCACTATTGTCCGAAAATATATTGTTTTTTCTACATGTTACATAATATATTATTTTCGGAATCTTGTTTATGATGACCTTTTCCATTTTTTTCAGATTTTTGAAATCACATCCTAAATTTGGAAGAGAAAGAAAACACCAAAATAACACATTAATTTAAGGAAAAACATTTTCATGCAAAAAAAATGTAATTAATATCTACTAATATTACATAACTACTCTTAAAATATCGACATTTAGTATAAAATAGTACAATTAAATAAATTAAAAATTTAAAAGCTATATCAAAATAAAACGTAATTAGTATAGAATACCACAATGCGACAACAGGTTTTTAAAATTAAATTGTTCGTGTTTTCTAATCTAAGTCGTTGGAACGTGGCACTGCGGTTTTCTTAATTGTACGTGGGTGATTTTTGACGGAAAGACGCGTTTTTATCATGTATCCTGACCGAAACTTAAAGGGAAACCCGAGGTGATAGATAAAATTAATGTTTAATTAACCAAAGAAAAATAACGTAATCATAAAGGCCCACGCAAAATGACAAAAAGATATTTAGAGTATTAAGCTCTAAGTTCTAATATACGGGTGACAACGAAATTACTATACAGCTATTAAATTCCTTCCGTAAAAACAAATAAGGTCCGCGCGTTTAGTAGAGAGGCCACCGACGTCATCATTTTCTGCGCAAAATTTCCTCCTATTCCCTCATCCCGTATTTGAAATGTTATTTATTTTTTTAAATAAAATCTTTAAAATGCCTACTTCCTAGGTAACGATACGAAGCACTCGAAACCGCGATTGAAAGAGAGTTACAGAAGATTTCGCGTAGATAATGATGACGTCGGTGGCCTCTTTACTCAACGCGCGGACCCTACCTTTTAAATTTTAGGATGTATATCTTATACTATTAAATTTTAAATTTATATCAGTTTTAAGGTTTTGAGAGAGGGTACTGATAAAATAGCTAAAATATACAATAAATAAACAAATATCTTGCAAGTAATAATTTTTATTATTAAAAACAAAGGATATAGAAAGAATTTAAAAAAAAACTAAAAGCTAAACACAAATAATACTCTATTAGTCCACCGGTAACAACACACAGATTTAACATTCGGGGAATCACCACCTAGAGAAATTCTCGTAACTGGACGTAGAAACCACACGTGACGCCGCTGCCGCTACCGCTCGATGATTTAAAGTGCCATCTATTAATTGCAAGAAATAATAGGTTTAATTTCATTTCAAATCGACATGCGACACCTGCAGACGGATTCTTAACCGCTGATTCGAGACATAACGTATCGAGTCGCTACCGAATGGTGATTCTTAACTTATTTGAAATTCCATTCCGAGTCGATATCTCCCGAGTTCCATAACTAGGCACTATCCTTATTAAATAAGTCTTTATCCCATTAATTATTTACGTAAACACAGATGAGAAAATAAGGCCAATAGGTTTTGAAAGGAATATCGACAACTCGATACCGACCGAGTCGTCACCTATCGAGAAGTTAAGAATCGGGGCCTTGTTAAAACTTAAAACCTCTCCGAACTCCGCAATTAAATTCGCACGACGGTACTGGTACTTGCATATTAAATTTAAGACAATATTAAAAAATCGTATAGTTTCGTATCGGATAGTTTTATTTCAAAAATACTTAGTGGCCCAGGCGCCCGGGCCCCTAGGACCTCCAGGACCGTGCTCGACGGAACACATGGAACACCGGTGGATACGCCACTGTACTGTAACATGACATGCCAGTCTTGGATTTTATTACACTTAAAAAGGTTCAAAATCAAAATTTTAACAATTTGTCATATTAACGAAAATAGTAGCAAAGAGTTCAAACTTGGTAGTTGTAATTAGGTATTAAAAACAAAAGGAATTACTCGACCCCTTTTCCTATTTAAACGTTTGAGGGTGAGTCTTACCTCAGCTTAAGGGTTGCAGTTCAGGAAGTGAAAGTGCCAAAAAAATGTTTCTCCCTAAAATCAAATATTTACGGTTGCAAGCGTTTTTCCTTAAATGACCTATAGTGCCCAAAATTACCTCGGTTCCTTTTGAAATGGCCACCCTGTATATAAATAAACCAGAACTGTAACATAAAGACTTTTTATTTTTAAAGTATGCCTGACTAGAACTTGTGAGAAGATGTGTTTTATTTGAAAAAGGTGAAGACTTTTTTGCTTGGAGTAGGGTAGGGCGGGGCTAGTTGAACAATTTTTCACTTGATCGGTTATAGCTCCTCAAAAATAAGTCTTAATGGCTTATAATGCACACGGATGGATTAGCAATTTATCCCTTATTAATAGTGTCCATAGTAATTTCTTTATAAGTCGAATTTAGGAGCTACATCTATTTTAATGTAGATAGTCAAGTATGCCCAACGTACCCCATAGGTGAGGTAAGTTGAGCATGGGTATGGGGCTAGTGGACCACTTAGAAAGTATAGTCAAATTATGGCTTGAATGTTAGATACGTTTACAATAAAAAAGACAATTTTCCTTTTATATTTATAATCTTACAGTGAGAAAACAACAAATCTCATTAATAAAACAGCAACGTACCTAGCTTAGGTTAACTATTGAATTTAATACCTAAGAATTCATCTTCGATTTTTAAACTTTTTAAACAGTTTTATTTTGCGTCTCTTGTAATATCTTCTGCATCTGTTAAAATTGCAGCTTTTCTCTATCTTCTGTTTAATTTGGATAATTTTCTTGGACCAGCCTTTGGGTATGGTCGAACTATTTCCAGAGAAAATTTATAAGTTAGATAGGTCAGCTCGTTTTCTTTGTTGCTTGTACAAAGTTCGGGTTGCAGCCTTTTATAAATCTTGAGCAGAGTCTAGTAGTCTTACTGTTATAAATCCGTATCCTAAAAAATAAAAAAAAACATTTTATACTTAAAACCGTGGGGTTAGTTGGGCAACTGTAGCTCAACTAACCCCAACCTGAAATTTTAAAGGAAAAGTAAATTTACTAGAAAACCGGTTAAAATTATATCCAAAATCTTTATACATATTAAAATTGTAATAAATTTACTTAAGATTAACACACCTGATTGACGACGGAATACATTTAACTATCAAAGATAAAAAATTTCGGCTTGCAATTATTTACTTTTTAATCACAAAATAAACAATGCGCACGGATACTTTTCTCGATCGCCGCGTCACCACTAGTGGTCGCACAATGAGTTGCCCTCGCGCAACCCCTTCTTTATGCTATTTGATGCTTTCGCATGTGGTCGATAGTTTTAGAGATATTTTAATTGCCCAACTTACCTCTATGCTCAACTAGCCCCGCCCTACCCTACTGGGGGTTCTACTTAATTTTATACCCCAGGCCCTATGCTTACGTACCTACGCCACTGACTGACATAAAACCTTTAGTATATCAATAACCTATCTTTTTCAGTTTTAAAGAAAACAGTGTTTAAAAAGGTCCAAAAAAGACACAATATTCATAAAACTATTTAGTGTGCGGTTGTTTGGATATTTTCAAACGCCATTTTCTCTAAAACTAAAAGGGATAGGTCACGGTGTAACCTGGGGATAACTTGTAGAATTTTAATCATACAAAATATACAGGGCGTTTCAACACGATTATTGAAATGGAATTAGTACTATAATGGCCTTAAAGGGTAAAGTTTTGTTGTTCCATTTAAAATATTAAAGTTAATGTTACTTCCGGTTAAGGCGGCAGTAAAACACATATTTAATTATATCTTAAATTGGAATTTAGTGATACAATATAAAATTCTTAAATTTAAATTAGGTAAACGTATTTACTAAAAGAAATAAAATGTTGGATTGGAATTTTTCTTTAATGAAAATTTAAATTTGCAAAAAATATATTGATGTTTTAATCCACTCCAGCAGAAAAAAATTATCCACAAATCTGAAATTTGGCAAATTTTTTAATGCAACAATTTCAGATGCCTTATAATAATAAAAAAAAAAGATATTTTTGATATTTTTGCGGAATTTGTACTTAAGGAAATATTTTAAATTTAAAATACTAATAATATAAAATAGATAATTAACATTGGCCCATTTTTCTATATTGTTCTCGAAACGGTAACTAACTTCACCTGTGATTTTAGGAATTAATTAATTGGTAAAGGATTTCTAACGAACTGACACACAAATCCTTGGCGTTTTTATCGATTTTCCACGCAAAACCAACACCGAACAATAACATAATTACCAACGCATGTGTTTGCGTGCGTGTGATAAACTTATAAATCATAAAAAAAAATAAAAAAATCATTGCGCGAAGCAACAGAACCGTGGAAATCCTTTAATTGAGGATGCAACGTTGCTTATCAGCCACGAAGGAAACTTGCGGGAAGAGCAGTGTGAGCCGGCATGCGTCTCAAGAGATAACCCACACACTATAGGATGTTTGAGAAAATTTTGAACAAAATTAGATAACTTAGGATAAACGACTCGAGGATATTCGATTTTTGTCACTGATCCCGATGGATTGCCAATGTTTTTACCTGCGCAAAACAAAAGTTACATTTTATGGGCGAAAAACGGGTTTGTACGCAAGCATATCAAGGGTGAACGCGCCTGGCGCCAAACAGGTTATCCGCATTATCGGAAAGAATTTACGACGCCTTCCTTGGGTTTCTTGTTCGAAGTACGGTAGCTAATGAGCGTCATGATCAGAACGCGGACGGATGGCACGGAGTGCCGGTGTTGTATTCTTCCAGTGCGCATGTTAATCCACCCTCGATTTTTTTACTGCGCGAGGTCGAAAAAATCCGAAAAATGCTTCTTGCCACTGCGGATTTAAATGTAGGTTATCTATGATTTTTTTACGAAAATGTAGTTAATTTATCCAAACAGCACAAACTTTCCATTGAACAATCCCCCATAAAAGTAAAGCATGCGTCCACACTATTTCTTGACCTTGCTGCAAAGCTGGACTACACTACCAAACAATGGTTAAGCTGTGGAGCAGACATATAGCATCGCGAGACCCATGCTTTACTTATATGGGGGATATCAGAGTGGAAAGTTTGTGCTATTTGGGTAATTATCTATCCACGAAAATACTGTTTAAAAAATCATAAATGAACTGCAAATTCTCTATTGCTCTACAAACATTAAAACACCTAAAAAATATTACAAAGTATTATTAAATCGAAAGCTGGCTTCAGATACAAGATTTTTTATAATTTACAAGGTTTTCCATTTTAAAATTTAATGTTTTGTCCTACACTGTATATCCTAAAAGATAAAAGCATTCTGATAAAAGATATGGATTCTACAGAATCTACCCAACAAAACAGTGTTATTATTTATTTTATACGTTAAAAAATAAAAAAGTTGGGAAGATGTATTTCTATTACGCTTCTAAGAATAATTTAAAATTATTTTTCAGATTTGGATGGTCATATTTCCGAAACTAATTGAGATAGACACATCAAATGTAGTATTTTTCTAAAGCATTTTATAAGATTTTTTGGTGGTAATATAATAATTAGGGTATTTCATTTAAAAAAATCATACCTATTGTCGTACCCTGTATATCATATAAGATAATAATCATCGGATTACTGATTAGAATACTACCGAATTAACCAAACAAGCTGACATTTTAGTTTATTTTGTACAATAAAAATAATAATGTTAAGGGGGTGTAAATTTATAATAACATATAATAAGTTTTAGGTTTCCAAAAAGCATTTGTAATAATTTATAATATTTTTCCAGTAATAAGCACCTCATTTTAAGTTAGATTGGTAAGTTTCAGAATTTTGACCAAAAAATTAATTTCTATCCCATAGTGCGATGACCAACTGCATCAACCGGCATATCATAAAAGAAATATAGCAAAGGCGGCCGCGAAGACAAGCATGCCGATTTATTTGCTTTAAACTTTTTGTGATTTTTTTCTTATCAAAGAGCACCGAATTTACATTTTTAAACTGTTCCTTCTATACATTCACATCGACAAAACCGCGACCACTCACAGACCATGTGCGTTGTTTAATTAGCGGAGTTGCAAGTCCGTTTTCTTTCCGGTTATGATGGATGGAACGCTTTTTAGGCGCGTATTTAGATTTTGAAGCGATAAGCGTCCTAATTAAGGTGTGTGATGGGGTTATGCCATGTGACGACATTACAACACGGTTTGGACTATCTCGTGAATTAGTTTAATATTGGTACGAACCAGAGTTGGGTCGAATACTGACTTTCGGCATTCGAATACGAATACGAATAATGTTAAAAAAGTATTCGAATACCAAGAAAAAAAAGTATTCGAATACTCAGTATTCATGAATAACTGGATTGAGTACTCATGAATACTGAAGGCCAAAAAATTTTTAAGGACAAACAAAAAGGAGATTTTTCCTTTTTTTTTTGTGGGAAAATAGAAGTGGCGTACCTTTTTTCTCTTAAAAATATTTACATTTTCAGGTAGTTGTAAAACATACTGATTTTCCTAAAGATTAACACCCTGTAGTTTCAAAAGTAGGACGTTTAGAATATTATCAATTTGAGGCGTTAAACCGCGGTATTATTTGATAATATCTTTGACGTATAATACACTGTTTAATCGTCAACATAACCGAATGGTGAATACTGTATTAAAATTGGTCCTTCGCCTAAAATTAATGTATATGTTTATATAAGGTTTTTTCTTTTTTTGTTGGAAAATCTTCCCTTAAAGTTTGTCGGTAAAGTTAATGACCACCCTGTGTAAATAACATTTATATGTTCAAACAATACAAATAAATATTTTTCATTGCTTTCAAGTAAGACCGCATAATACTGACTTAAATCAGCTGGAAAATAAAAATGGCAAACTTTTATTTTATTGATCCCGAAAATTTCGGTACTTTAAAAGAGAAATTTATTCCCGAAGATTTCGGGACTGTAAAAGAGGCGGGATTCCGGGATTATATCCACTACACACAAGTGATATTGGGTATTACAACTTATAGTAAAATAGCATAACAATACTGCACAAATGCAGACATAATCCAATTTCGTTTCTTACGCGGCCTGTCTCGTCTCGTAGTATTATAATGACTAAATTTAACCCCGTCGACGGCAAAACCACCGCAAACATGTTTTAACCTGCTTAAGATGCGTTAAAAATAATATTAATAATTATAATCAAACAGTATTTAAAAATCAGGAATTAAATACCAGGATTTAAATACCGGTATTCGAATATTAGTATTTGAATATTAGTATTCAAATACCGGTATTCGAATACCAGTATTCTAATACCGATATTCGAATACCGGTATTCGAATACCAGAATATTCATATACGATATTTAGAATACAAAATACCGAATACTGACCAAAAAATATTTGGTCGAATACCGAATACCAAACAAATAGTATTCGAATACAAAACCAAATGTATTCTGAATACTATTCAGAATACCGAGTATTCGAATAGTATCTCTGGTACGAACTTTAAAAACATGTTTTTAGCTTATTTTCCAAGAGCCCGTGAGCGGCAGACCTTCGTTATTTTGTAAAAGCTAAAAGTTTCTCAGTGCATGCTCCCAACGGGTGTACCTACTTGAGTTGCTAAACGGTGATAACATAATAACAAATATATGAATTTGGGATTGTTGAGTTGCTAGATAAAGATGCACAAGTTGCTAAAAAAACCTTTTTTCTATTTTGCTTTTTTCTGTTGCTGTATATGCCCGTTTATTTTAATAAGGGAGTGACTCCTGCACGGTTCGACCGTGTTAATTTAACTGCACGGTCTGATTTTATTTATGAACAAACGAAAGAAAGAATTAACACATTTCTTAAGTGGATTTTGCATTAGGCTTAGATTTAATAAGAAAAAAAAATAAAAAGTCCTAACCAAGACTAACCATGACCCCTCACCTATACTGTGTCTTCGCTAGAAAATATTTGAGAAATATCAAGTAACAAAACACAGAAAACCATATTTTATGCTATAATATATTGACCGTATGAGGGATGCTTGATAAAATTTGTGATGTTGGGTTTGTAATGAGGTTAACCATAGGAATTCAATCATCTCCCCGTCTGTTTTATCTGCGTACGTCCAGCAACTCGAGTACACCTTTCCCAACATAGGTAAAAGCGATGGTAGATTATGAAGTTTGACTCATAGTGGCTTTGCCAGGTACCAGAAACCAAAGGTAAATTTCGTCATTTTGTAAACGCTGAAATTTATATAATATGTTACTTGGGTACCTATTAGAAGGTATTTTCTCAGTTTCTAAAAAGTTTTGACAGTTCCAACCCCCAAATCCAATATTTTTTGTATCTTTTTGACATCTCACGAAGGATTATTTGCTCAAATACCAGAGTACCGTGGGTGTCGGATTATTAGATGTTTAACCCATTGTTCCCCCTGTTCCGTCAACGTTGTCCAAGCATTTAAACATGCAGTTATGCATTTCACAGCACCTATTAGACAACACGGTATTGCCACCACGGTCGGTATTTATAAATAACTACTACCTAAATATGTCTCCCCCGCTGGGAATTGAACCGGCGACTTCTGGCTTCGAAGATCAAAGCTCTGTCCACTGCGCCACGGGGACAGAAAAACTTTTTTCTGTTTTGCTTTTTTTTTTTGTTGTTGCTGTATATACCCGTTTATTTTAATAAGAAAGACTCGTGCACACTTCGACCATGTTAATTTAACTGCACGGTCTGATTTTATTTATAAATGAACGAAAGAAAGAATTAACACAATTCTTAAGTGGATTTAAAATGTTTGTATTAGTCTCAGATTTAATTAGGAAATAAAAAAACAACCCCCAAATCCAATATTTTTTGTATCTTTTTGACATCTCACGAAGGATTATTTGCTCAAATACCAGAGTACCGTGGGTGTCGGATTATTAGATGTTTAACCCATTGTTCCCCCTGTTCCGTCAACGTTGTCCAAGCATTTAAACATGCAGTTATGCATTTCACAGCACCTATTAGACAACACGGTATTGCCACCACGGTCGGTATTTATAAATAACTACTACCTAAATATGTCTCCCCCGCTGGGAATTGAACCGGCGACTTCTGGCTTCGAAGATCAAAGCTCTGTCCACTGCGCCACGGGGACAGAAAAACTTTTTTCTGTTTTGCTTTTTTTTTTTGTTGTTGCTGTATATACCCGTTTATTTTAATAAGAAAGACTCGTGCACACTTCGACCATGTTAATTTAACTGCACGGTCTGATTTTATTTATAAATGAACGAAAGAAAGAATTAACACAATTCTTAAGTGGATTTAAAATGTTTGTATTAGTCTCAGATTTAATTAGGAAATAAAAAAAATGACCGTATGAGGGATGCTTAATAAAATTTGTGATGTTGGGTTTTTACCTGTCTGTAGTCAGTAGGCTACCTCTAGGAACTCAATCATCTCCCCGTCTAGCAACTCATCTATATCAGCCTAGGAATTGAACAATCTTAATCTGTTTTATCTGCGTACGTCTAGCAACTCGAGTACACCTTTCCCAACATAGGTAAAAGCGATGGTAGATTATGAAGTTTGACTCATAGTGGCTTTGGCAGGTACCAGGAACTAAAGGTAAATGAATTAAATCTTAACTTTCGTCATATTGTAAAAGCTGAAATTTATATAATATGTTACTTGGGTATTAGAAGGTATTTTCTCAGTCTTTAGAAAGTTTTGACAGTTCCAACTCCCAAGTCCAATATTTCTGTTTTTTTTTATCTTTGGACAATTCACGAAGGCTGAAAGCCTAAATACTAACGTACCGTGGGTGTCTTAAGCAGGGTAAGAGGAAGTTTGTTAACACGGGACTTGAAGATTCTAGTAGCATAGTGTGTATTTCTTTTGGTTTTCAGAAATCCGTATGAGCCAACAGCGGTAAATAAAAAATTATACACGGAAAAAAATTTAAAAGGCGTTGTGTACTATAAGAGTGTAGCGCAAAAATTGTGTTAAATATGTTTATTATTGACGTTCTAAGTATAATTTTGTCATTAATTTACTGTTATGAAAATCAATAAGTCCTAAAGTTTTGTAAGTGAATGATAGTAGCTAACAACAGTAACCATGTATAAATCTTGACTACATTATAGTAGTATTGAAAACAATAACATAAAGTTCTGCTACAAAAATATTAAAAAATACTACTGCACATTATTTGCTAATAAAACGGAGCGAGTTTTACTACAACGTGTATCTAGGGCCTATAGTGCTACACATTGTAACTGTGTAGGTAACAATTGCATGAATATTTACCAGATTGTTTTCCGTGTATAAACCCAAAAAAACCCAGTAAACACTATTTGCCGGCAATATACATTTTTCATATTGGCATTGATGGTAAAGCATTGGCAATTGGTGGCAATATTATGCCAACATCTAATACGCTTTAAAAAGTTAACCCTAAATAAACACTCAATTGCCAATTAATTTTACATGCAGGCGAATTGCCGGCTAGTATACAAAAATGGCGGCATACCTATCCTAATTAAATAAAGCATGCCTTTTTGTTGCAGGCAAATAAATATTGGATTTTTGAAGGCAAATCTTCAACGCATATTTATACTTTTCAAACCATATTATTAACATTGGTATTTAACTAACATTCGAGCAATTTTTTGGTCTGTTTTATTTATAATGGCGGCTAAACAACATTATTTTTTGTTTTTTTACATAATTTAAAGGAAATGGCCGTTTCCTAACATTTTATTGATACAAATCATGCAAATAAAAATTAAGTCAAACAAAATGTTTGTTATGTATTTTTAAGAGAATAAAAATAAAATGATGGTAAAATTAGCTAGGTTAATTTCGACGATTTCGACCGAAGGCAGGGCAGTATTCACTGTTTGAGGCGCCCTAGGCTAGAATTCCCGGAGCGCCTATTTTCCAACAAAAAATTTTTGAAGAGCAAAACAAAAAAGGTCATTCCCTCCTTTTCGCGCCTATTTCATTTCAAAGCACCTTATTCACAGAGAAATTAATTACCAAAAATCCCCACCCGACCTTTTTTAAAATCTCTGTCTAGCGTCTATTGCTCCCCTGTCTGGCGCCTATTTTTTCATGGAGCCCTAGGCTGTAGCCTAGTCAGCCTAATGGTTAATACGGCACTGACCGAAGGTGATAAATGCAAATTTTCCGCTTAGCCGAAATGCAAGATTTGACAATTTGACAGATGAGGCTACCTTGCTTTTGTTTGGCCGCTTTGTGCAATTGTTTTCTACGTGGTTTTCTAGCTTTTTAATTTCTTTTTTAAAGAAAAGAGTTTTTAGTAGACATAATTAAGTGTATTCATTACCTAATTAGTGTGTGTTATGTAATTAGTTGGTGATGGCTAGTCAAGAAGGCGGGTTATTCAAGTAGACTGTTAGGAGCTGTAAATAATTTGTTTAAAACCTTTTAAATTTGTAGTTACCTAAAAAAATATATGAAATCAGGTAGTTGCCTTATTAAAAGTTTTAAAGAAAGTGTTAATAAAAAAATTATTTATATTTAATAGTTTTTTTTTTGACATTTAACTCCTTTAAAATATTTCTCCCTATGTTTTAGATCTGAAAATTGAGTGTAGTGTCCCTTAAATACTTACTATTTTAAAGTGTTTTCTTTTGATTTACTATCTTTTTTTTATTTTATTACATACTTTTTATTTATTTTTTGGTTTATTGTTAGGGTATAAAAATTTATATTATGTATTTTTTTTATTGATAAAGTTTCCCTGTCTTCTTTTCACATTTTTTCGATTACAAAATTCTAAATAGGTTATTTAACTTTTGGGACATTCAACTTATAAAACTTGAAGTACTTATTTAATGATAAATGCCATTATCCTAAACGCATTTTTTTGCCAATAACTTATTAATGATAGATGCCATCATCCTAAACGCATTTTTTGGCATAACTTACTAATGATGGATGCCATCACATTATCTGCAACACGTGGCCTAATAACGGCCAATTGCCCACTTTCGCGTCTTTTTGATACCTTTTTGCCAACGCCTTGCCATTAAAGAGTGTTGGCAAAGCCAGTAAATTAAATGTACAACGCCGGCAAAAAATGTTATATGGGAAATCATAACCACCAAAATTCATCGCCTATCACACACTAAATTAGGTGCCGACTTTATCGAAAACTCCACGGGTACCATTCACCCGATAACCTATTTAAACATTACTTAAAATATTCAAAAATTTATCAACTTTTAACAACGTCGACATTCGATTCCACTTAATTTTCAGCCATTACGTTACACCCGTGTTGCGGTATCGCTTTGATAACGTCATGGCGTACCGTAAGCGAGTAATTTCTAATGGAAATGTCATTGATAAGGTACTCGCGAAGCGGGTACCAAAAGATACGGACGCCTCCAATGGCTAAAATAAATGGTGAATACGGTTTTTAAATTGAATATGTTGTTTGTAATTCCATTTAAGTATAAATGCAAAATTTTACAAACAGCTGGCACTACACTTTAAAAAATGTACATTAAAATTGCAGTAATAATGATGGGTTTTTGGGACCATCAATTTGACGTGTTATAATACATGGCATGTGTAATTTAACAACTATACAACAGTAAAATTGGATATGGTTATGTTACAAATCCGTTTTTTGTAAAGCAATGAAAAAATTGATTAATTCAAAAATTCTTAAGTTGTTAGATAAACACAAAATTTTGCATGACAGGCAGTATGGATTTCGTCACAAAAGATCTACAGCAGATCTTCTTTCCTTCGTATCACACTGCTGGAATAACTCTCTTGAGTTGCTAGGTAAGTCCCAGATCGTTGCTCTTGATATATCCAAAGTTTTTAACCAGGTCTGGCATGCCGCACTTCTTAATAAACTTCCCTTCTATGGTCTTTCAACTAAACTCTGTACTTGGCTCTCTAGTTATATATCTGATCGACGTATATCAGTAATTGTGGACGGCCATTCTTTAAGCTTTTACCAAGTAAATGCTGGAGTGCCTCAGGGCCCAGTTCTGGCACCAACATTGTTTCTTCTTCACATCAACGACCTTCTCTCGTCCACAACTAATTCTATTCATAGTTGTCCCGACGAAAGTACCCTTCACCCCAGTTTTCAGGTCCCTAAACCCATCACTCAACCTGATTTGGAAAACAAACGCAGAGCGATGCCAATATCTCTTTCGCAGGATCTTAATTTAGGTAATATTGGATTGGGGCGCCAAAAATCTCGTCCATTTTAATGCATCCAAAACACAATCATGTTCTTTGTCGCGAAAAGAGTCATCAAATACCTACTCATCCTCTACTTATGAGCGGCCAAGTTTTACAGAGCAAAGACACCTTCCATCTTGTGGGTGTCACATTTGGAAGTAACCTTAACTGGCATAAACACAATATATCTATAGCCACGGCAGCTTCAAAAGCTTAGATTTCTCTTTCGAGTCCAAAAGTATTTTTCCCCTTCTAATTTATACACTTTATATGTGTCCCAAATCCGACCTCCCTTGAAATATTGTTCTCATATCTGGGGCATAGCGTTCCCCACAACCCTAAGCATTCTTGATTTCATTTAAAGAAGAGCAATTCTCATTAATGATCCTTCACTTACGGAAAGGCTTCCCTCTTTTGCCCATCGTCGGGCTGTGAAGGTTTTATTGCTTTTTATAGGTACTTCCATGGCTTCTGCTCTGAAAAATTTTCCAGTATAGTTCCTCCACTCACGGTTTCCAACATGAATGGAAACTCGTGTTGCCACGCATATGCATCCTTATACGGTCCAACTGGACAAGCCCCGAACTTCTCACTTTGTTCGTTCGTTTATTTCTAGAGTTTCTAGAATTAGGAACCTACTGCTCGCTGAGGTCTTGCCTTTCCCGAAAATTCAAGTTTTTAAGTCCCGTGTCAACAAGTCCTCTTTTGTTGTCCCTTTTACCTCGCTTAAGATAATCACGGTACGTTAGTATTTAGGCTTTTAGCCTTTGTGGTTTGTCAAAAGATAAAAAAAAATTAAAAAAATAGATCATCTTTATGGTATACGTTATGTTTTATTTAAATATTGATCAGGGTTTTGTAAGTTTTGGAGTAAGCAGAGATATTAATTATTCATAAATTTTTTGAAAAATCAAAATAAAAAACCTTGAACATTATACATATGAAAAACAACTAGAAAAAAAAAATGTGGGAAGGTTAGGATAAAATTTTTAAACTTTTAATATGACTAAGTAAGATAATTTCGTTTTTTTTTACTTTTACTTTAAATTTTTTAATAAATAATAAATAACTGGAAGTATATTTAGTTTTTTAAATAAATATTTAATAATTCACCTACTCTTGTATATTATCTTAGCCTTGAGACCCCCTGTATAGAGATTTCTTTTTCTTACGATGTTTTTTTCAATTTACTTAAGTCATTACTTAGATTGCTGTGTTTAGTAGCAATTAAACAACATTTTTATTTAAAAGTCACTATCAGCCATGTAACATGTAAACCATGACAAATAGCTTGTATCGACCAATTATAATTTATTTTTTTAGGTTTACAAGGCATGCTACTTTTAACTTTTAGCTTTAGGTGTAATTAAAATCAGCTTATTAAAAAAATTGTGTGTATTGCATTGTGATAACTGGACATAATTACTTAGTTAGCTAACCAAATTCACACAATTTTTTTATTTCAATGCTGCAGCATATGTCACTTCATTTCCCTAAAGCCTCAGTTGTCAATGATATAAACGATTCGGTCTATACCTCATATGTGTCCCAAATCTGACCCTCTGTGGATTTTTTTAAATCTGGGACATGGCATCCCCCACAGCCCTTAGTATTTTTGAATTCATTCAGAGAAGAGCTGTTCTTCTTATTAATGATCCTTTATTTACAGAAAAGCTTCCTTTCCTCGCTCATTGTCTGGCTGTAGGAGATTTATCGTGGCTTTTGCTCTAAAGAATCGTTCAGAAAAATTCCTCCATTCTTGGTTCCCAACAGAGAAACTCGTGGTGCCGCACGTATATACGGTCCAACTGCACAGGCCCCGAACTTGTCACTTTGTTCGTTCGTTTATTTCTAGAGTTTATAAAGTGAGGAACCTATTGCTCGCTGAAGTCTAGCCTTTCCCCCAAAAATTCAAGTTTTTAAGTCCCGTGGTTTTGGTTGCATTACCATGACAACACAAGTATTTATCGGATTTTTTTTCTTCTGCCTGGGGTACCCTGGAGCGAATTATAGTGGAAATTTTTTGACATAATCATTGAATTTGTTTAACGTCATGTCAGTCATACACATACATAATTAAGAAAAATGTTATTTTGTACCAGTTGTAGTATTTCAAACATAACATAATATAAAATAATGTATGGTTTTAAGACCCTAAATGACAATTTTATACAACTACGGTTAGTAAAATAATATCATAAGACTGAAGTACTAGACATAAGTGAAAAGCAAACGAAAGCAAGGTATGGGTCTAAAAAAATTAAAATAAGCTATTTTTACCAACTGTAGTAATATAAGATATATATAATATAAAAGAATAAACAATGATAAGCTTTAAACTACATATGTTTGCAATTGGTAAAATAGAAAATATTTATTTCATAGTAAAATTTTAAAGCTCGTTTTAAAGTTACAAATATTAATTTAAAAGAATATTATTTAACACAAACTTGGTGTGAAATTTTCTTACCGAATACCACACGTGCTTAAATTATTCCGGGAAATTTTTCTCGGCCACGAATATTTTAAGTAAATTCTCCCTCGTCTGCGGCTCGGGATAATTTTCAAAATATTCGTGGCCTTGAAAAATTTCCGGAAATAAATTTAGCATTAGTGGTATTAAAAGTGATTATTATTTTATGTCTCGTAAAATAATTTTAGACAGTAATATAGCAATAAAAACAGTACTAACCCTTCTAAAGTTAACCAATGAAATTATAGTAAACATTAAGTTATTTATGTCATAATATAGATACTATTAATGAATCATAAAACGGTTGAATGGTTCTCAAATCAGCAACGACATGCAACCTGATCTAAAAGGGTTTCATTGACACATCTCTTAAAATCTGTCATGCGTATAATAGTTATGGCCTTGTTAGTTGGATAGTTTATAAATGTTGTTTAATATGACGTTTTTAGATAGTTTTGAAATACGAGTGAAATAGATGTTGCCTAATTTTCAGTTAACAATTAGCTATTTAAAATTTAAATTAAGAAACACAATATTGCAACACGGTCAAACAGCTGATAAAAAATGGGTATCTAAATCCAAAATTATAAAAATACTTACAGAAAGTACCCGATTTTTGCTTTGTAAATCGGCTAGAAACGACCCCACAAACACTATTTGCCGGCAATATACATTTTCATATTGGCATTGATGGTAAAGCATTGGCAATTGGTGGCAATATTATGCCAACATCTAATACGCATTAAAAAGTTAACCCTAAATAAACACTTAATTGCCAATAAATTTTACATGCAGGCGAATTGCCGGCAAGCATACAAAAATGGCGGCATACCAATCCTGATAAAATAAAGCATGCCTTTTTGTTGAAGGCAAATAAATATTTGACTTCTGAAACCATATTATTAACATTGATATTTAACTAACATTCGAGCAATTTTTTGATCTGTTTTATTTATAATGGCGGCTAAACAACATTATTTTATGTTTTTTACATAATTTAAAGGAAATAGCCTTTTCCTAACATTTTATTGATACAAATCATGCAAATAAAAATTAAGTCAATATAAGTTGTTCATGTTTCATGTTTATTATGTATTTTTGAGAGAATAAAAATAAAATGATGGTAAAATTAGCTAGGTTAATTTCAACGATTTCGAGCGAACGTTATAAATTCAAATTTCCCGCTTAGCCGAAATACAAGATTTGACAATTTGACAGATGAGGCTACCTTGCTTTTGTTGTGCAATTGTTTTCTACGTGGTTTTCTAGCTTTTTAGTTTCTTTTGTAAAGAAAAGAGTTTTTAGTAGACATAATTAAGTGTATTCATTACCTAATTAGTGTGTGTTGTGTAATTAAGTGGTGATGGCTAGTCAAGAAGGCGGGTTATTCAAGTAGAGTGTTAGGAGCTGTAAACATTTTGTTTAAAACCTTTTAAATTTGTAGTTACCTAAAAAAATTATATGAAATCAAGGAGTTGCCTTATTAAAAGTTTTAAAGACGTGTTAATAAAAAATATTGTATATATTTAATAGTTTTTTTTTTTGACATTTAACTCCTTTAAAATATTTCTTCCTATGTTTTGGATCTGAAAATTGAGTGTAAGTGTCCCTTAAATACTTATTATTTTAAAGTGTTTTTTGATTTACTATCTTTTTTAATTTTATTACATACTTTTTTTTGGTTTATTGTTACAGTATAAAAATTTATATTATGTAAATTTTTATTGATAAAGTTTTCCTGCCTTTTTTCTCATTTTTTCGATTACAAAATTCTAAATATGTTATTTAACTTTTGGGACATTTAACTTAAAAAACTTGCAATACTTATTTAATAATAAATGCCATTATCCTAAACGCATTTTTTTGCCAATAACTTATTAATGATGGATGCCATCATTCTAAACGCATTTTTTTGCATAACTTATTAATGATGGATGCCATCATCCTAAACGCATTTTTTCATCATAAATTATTAATGACGGATGCCATCCCATTATCTGCAACATGTGGCCTAATAACGGCCAATTGCCCACTTTCGCGTCTTTTTGATACCTTTTTGCCAATGCCTTGCCATTAAAGAGCGTTGGCAATGCCAGTAAATAATTGTACAACACCGGCAAAAAATGTTATATGGGGAGGATTAGAATTGAAAGAAAAAATATTAGGCCCCACTGTCAAACAACCTTAAACACAAAGAATGGATTACAATCAGCGTTCGAGGAATTTTATATTTAGCCATGAAACATAAGTTCTCGGTTATTAGGACTTGAACTGCAGACACAACAAAACTGACTTCGTACATCTTTCTTTATTGCAGATTTTTTAACGAAATCCGTGATGGCAACCACTAAACAAATAATAAAACTATCTTTTCTATTTTTATTTCAATAAATAATAAAAAAATATGATAATAACTGCAATTACAGCAAGCAAAATTTGAGAAAGGGAGAAAGGGAGATTTCATTTAGAAACTGAAAAAGCAGCAAATTTCCAAAATAAGTAGAAAAAAGGGTTCTGGTAAACTGTAGCGTTTAAAGCTGGTATATAAAGCAATGCTATATTTTAATAGTTAAATAGTATATTATGATATGATCACGGAATGTTATACTCATCTGCCACGAGTATGACTTTTGCATACATAAGTATTTCAGCGAGTTGCATACTATACTTTTTCTATTTTTCTAGTACTATTAATATACATTCTGTCCACAGATGAACGAATCTAATTATACTTGTAATTTTTTTTTATTTTAAATATTAAAAAAAAAATTATTATAATTTTTTCTTTGGCTAAAATGCTAAAAGCTGTAATAAAAAATGTCCTATGATATACAGGGGGCTTAAAAATCACGACAAAATAGTTTTGAAAAATGAAAAAAATTTAAAAATATATTTTTCCACGGCGTTAAAAAAATGCTGTTTTTTTATCGTTTACATAAAGTTAAAGTACTCCGTTCTAGTACACTACTTAACAGTAAACGCGTCATCATCTAAACCAAGCCGTCAAGTTACTTTTAATTTCGTCATTATTTCTTTTAGTTTATGTGTCACTAGGTTTAAAATTTGACAGTTTGCAAATAAATTTAATAAACATTATTCAAAATTAATAGTAATGATGGATTTAAATGACTAAGAAATTAAAAAGAAATTTATACTGTTTTAGTATTATTTTTACAAAAAGTAAGTACATACAATTTTCTAAAATTAAATAATAAATGTATAGTTATGAGGAGAATAATTAGGTTTGTTCCAGCAGGCTGTCAGAAATGTTTGCAACAGTTCGGATTCTGCGCACGTCGAATTTGTCGTTCCAGCAGTGCCATGTTTGTAACATTATACAATTGTTTGTTCTTCCAGCAGTAGTTTTAAGATGTTGGAAACATGTTGGAAACTGTTTGAAAAGTTTGCAAACTTTCTTCAAACATTACTGACAACTTTTAACATAACCTTTCTTGTATTGACGTAAAAGCAATATGCACGCCTTGTTTATTTTTCGTTCCAGCAGAAAACTGTTGCCAACATTTCTGACTAATGTTTGTAACAATTTCTGCATTTTACGGTTGTTGCTAACATGTTTCCAACATTCTGCTGGAACAAACCTATTGTCTCTTAAAAAATGGAAAGGTTATGAGTTTTTGTTGCAAATAAAAT